>JAHBCN010006885.1:0-46422 GCA_019359885.1 Listronotus oregonensis
TTCTCGGTTAACAGTGTACTATACATCAGCAAGCCTTATGTGAAAATATTCTAATTAAACAACGTTATGAAATTGGTGGTAAAAGGTATGAGCTCAAGCGTTATAAAGAAGACTATTCCAAACCTTGGCCGATAAAATTGACTGCCAATACAGGGAGCTACTTCTTCACTCTGAAGTCCGATGGTTAAACAGAGGACGAGTGCTGAAATTTTCAATAATGTCCTGTCTGCCATAGTCCACTTTTTTAAACAGCGCGATGAACCGATTCCGAAACTGGAAAATTCAATCTGGCTTAGAGATTTTGGTTTTCTGGTGAACATTACAGAAAAATTTTATGAGCTTAACTGGCAGCTTCAGGGGGGAGGCAAAGAACTAGCGGAAATGCTTTCTGATATTAATGCATTTATCAAAGAACTTGAGTTTTGGAAACAAAACCTAAGAAACCGCGACACCAAGCATTTTCCTATTCTTTCAAAAAATATATCTCAAAATTTATTAGAACCCTTTGACAGTAAATATCATATGGAAATAGTCTCTAACTTAAAGGAGAACTTTAAAAACGTTTTCAGAATTTTAATAAAATTGCTTTAGTGACGCAATTTGTTGTTTTACCCCTCATGGAAATCGATATACAAGATTGCAAACTCTTGTGTTATGAAGAACTTTGGCGAAGACATCACTGCAACAGAAATGGAAGTGATCCCGTTTTAAAATAACTTAGCTTTACAATCGTCTCAAATACAAAATGTAACTGGGCTTTAGTAAGTAATGACAAATATTCAGTTCTATGTCGTGTTGCCTTGAAAGTTAAAGCGTTATTTAGTTCAACGTATTTGTGTGAATTTTCTTTCTCCAATTTGAAGTTAATTAAGAACAAATACCGGAATTGACTTACAGATGAACATTTGGGTAATTGTATTCGAATGGCTGTATCAAACTATGCTCCAAACGTTAAAAAAACTATCAATGAAACTGAATGTCAACCTTCTCATTGAACATATAATGTATTTTTTATATGCACATGTTTTTGCTTAAAATAGTGCATTACTTTTTTGTTAATTGTATTCACTTTTATCAAATCGTATGTGACATGCCATTGTGGCTGCGTAAAACTTTTGGTATGATTGGTAGATAAAAATATGAATGTATTTATGAGTTACGTAATAGGATAGGTATAAATAAATACCATAAGTAATTAGTTTATTAGAACGTATTGGTGAAATAAAAATATACGTCGAATATTAAATTATCGTTATTTAATTTACGTTGGCTTACGTAGGTAGCTCACTCCTTATTCCAAAATTATGAAAGTAGAACAACACATTAAAAAGGTTGGCGACCACTGATTTAAGGTATGGATAAAAAATAATATTTTATAATGTTTAGTTAACTTTTTTTAAAGTTGATTTATTTTTTTTAAAGTCGGTTAAACAGTTATTATTAAACCTGTACCGGTTTTTGAAGAAGTAATATGCAACACAAATATTAATAAATAAAATAATCATCATCAAATTTCTGGGACTGTTGTCACAGTATTAAAGCACAATTTTGGTAGAATTTAATTTTTTTGTTTTTTATAGTGAAACAAAGTATCTTTTCCCAAACAAAGTATACAGAATATTTTTGAGTGGTATTGGAAATATTTTAGTACCATTAAAAAACAATGGAAATTTGCCTACTAAAAATTTTCACTTTTATTGAAAATTTTTCAAAAAATTACTATTATCTCTATGAGTTTTTTAAGTAGCAAACATTGTTTCTACCAACCAGAACTAACCAGAAAGAGTTTGGGATTGGGTCAAAAATGTTTTTCAAATATTTGGTGATGATCAAAAAGTGGTTTATAATCAAAATAGCAAGAAATATAAGATGTAACTTAGCAAAACTTAATTAGATATCCGTATTATAATATACTTGTTTACACCAATACATTATCGCTTAAACGAAAGCTAGGCCCGTGCATAATATTTTATAACTTGGTATTATTTTAAACGTTGCAGCTGTGTTGTCGGTAAATTTATTGCAAAAAATTAAAATACAAACGGTGGCAAGTCTGCTGCTAGGGTATTGTAATTAGATGGGAGATGCTCGGCATGTCAGAATATCGTCGATCGTTTGCACAAAGTTTTGGGAACCATTCGTAAATTATAATATATAAAATTTCATCAAATTGTTTTAAAATTTTGCTTTATCTTAATATTCTTTAAAAATAAAGATCTATAAAACATAATTTATTTCACGATTTTTAAAGATATTGTTTAGTCTGAACATATATCGAGAAATAAGAATAAAAAAAAATGTTTTTGGTCAAAATTAAAACAATTTTCCATTAGTAAACAACACTTTTTAAAATACTTTATTTGGCTAAGGTTTATTTAAATTTGCTTTATATAAAAATTTCGTAATCGCAGGTCTCAATATAAGGAACAATCTGCATCGTTCTATAAATATTTCCGTTGCCAAATTCGAAAACGTGTGATTTCTAATTTTACTCTGGCAGTCTGCATCGTTTATGGTAGGTAAATAGCTTAATGCTCCAGTGGTCTGTAAAAGATATATACAAGTTAGTCAAAAAGTTTTCCCCTTCTAACTTTTTTACTTTCTGTATGTATCAAAAGCAATTCTAAATTCTTATTTAAATTAAAAAATACTTTTTAATTAAAACCATTAATGTGACCTTATTACACCAGGCAGGCAGAAATAAAGTTACACTAAATAAGGGAAACCGACGTTCCCATATCTCTTTCGGTGGCACAGTAATCAGTGACCCTGACTAGCACTCGGGTTTAACTCCCGGGACTGAGACTAACGCCCTTTCCCGCGTGAGGTTTTTCCAAGCCTTTTCTAGTAAGATAAAAGACATAAGGGTAATATATTAATAGTCTACAACAGGACAACATTAATTTTAAACCATTTGGTAAGAGAACATTTCAAGAGAGCTTAAGGATCACTATCGAAAAGCACTGAATGTGTAAGGTCTCATATTGATTGCTACCTAAGGCAAACACCCAACCGGAACATGTGCTAGAGTTGCTGGTTATCGGCAACTCTTTCGGCTAGCGTATGGAACGGGATCCGAAGCTAAGATGAACACAAGGCTTAACTCAAGGTGTTAGCATATCGTGCTGATATGTGAATGACATTCTGTGCCTTAAACAGATGTCTTCAACGGTGCCTCTGAGATACAGGGCGACCTCTCAGAGTATCTAGCCTTACTGCGTTAATGCGGGGTTCAGCCGTGGTGGACTATTACTTCTCTAGCTTCAAACAGAAAGCGGACAGAACCGCTTTCATAGGAAAAAAGTAACAAAGGTGCGCTGACCGAAACGGATGAATCCGTTTCGAGAGGTACCACTCAAGGTCACAAGCAGACAAAGGTGCGCCGACCGAAACGGTGAATCCGTTTCGAAAGATGCCCCTGAAGTCACCGACGCCTGTTTCACGGGAAAGGGCTAATCCATCCCGAACAAACAGGTGCTTAGGAAGGGATCCCTGAATCCAAACAGAAGGTGGACAGAACCGTCTTTATAGGGAAAAGGGTTCCCTGGCTTTAAACAGAAAGCGGATAGGACCGTTTTTATAGGGTAAAACCGGAGATGCGGCCTCAGAAAAACATCTGGTTTCTGTAACAAGGACCTGGTAGCTTCCCACGTCACTAGACCGGGAGAGGAGGGCACGACGGATCTAACCGTCTGCTCGTCATACTCTCCAGGAGACAGGGACATCAGAACAAATTTATTTTGTGCTCGTGTCCGGTAGCGACACGAGTAAGAGGAGATGTAAGAACTCTCTCCCAATCTGGTATCAGATTCATTAAAAGTCTGATCCTATTGGGAGAAATATAAAAAGGTGTGAGTCACAATAGGCCACTCGGCCGCAGTGGAGGGCGTAAAAAGTCCACTCACTTTAAACCTACCTACCTACTTAGGACAAACAACTAGCCCGCGCCCACATCTCTGGCAGTCCCTTCATTTCAAAAGGCCTGCATAAGACAAACTGAAATATATTGTATAATATATTGTAGCATAAGATATTTTGTAAATAACTTACAAATAAAACATTGTTAAATTGACATATTGGCAATTAGCTTTTCGTGAGACCAAGTTAAGCGACGCCGGGCCCGTTTAGTAATTAGTTGGGTGACCGCCAGTGAACACAGTGTGTTTAAGTGGATGTGGTTAAGAGCCCATGTTGAACTGTAGGTCCTGTCTGGATGACATTACCCATATGTTAATGGGGGAAGATCACATAGTTTAGAAGTAATAGGTAATAATATAACGTACCGCGTTATCGAAAAAGTGCCGCGGAATACTTTAACAGCATTGACAGAACTGGGGAATAGAATAGGTTAAACACTTAAAAACCTGGACCCACGGTACCTAGTAATTATGCCTACATAAGCCTCTGGAGCTTTTATTAAGATAATAAAAATCTCAAATAAAGCAGTACTTGACAATTAATGAATCTAAAGATAAAAAAATTGATGCTATTAGCCGTTACTATGTGGTAATTAATCATCATGAAGAACACTGATAAATAAAACTACTATATTTTTTACATGAAAAAAATTTTGTTTGAAAATGACTCTGTGAGTTGAAACTGCAGTAACAATAATTGTGAATATATTTTAGTGGTAAAAAAACATGGTAGTTTTATTTATCAGTGTTCTTCATGAATCTAAAGATCCTTTGAGTAACCTAATTTGATAATAGGCCTTTTACCCTTAGAAATTACGGAACAACACAAATAAGCAAACAAGAACAAAAAATAACTTCTATCTAGTGTTGCCGCGAGACGGGACGAGACGAGAGAAGTCATGCTCTTATCTCGTCTCGTAATCTCAAGAGAAAAGTGCTTTCTCATCCTTGTTTTTGTTATAGAAATATGATTTGTGTTAATACATACATCTATTTAATTTTTAAAGTTAAAACTTAATAACTTTTATACTTGCGAATATTTTAAAAAATGACCAATGTTATTTTTAAATTCAAAAAACGCAGACCTAAAAGAAATATCTTTCTATGTTTTAAATTTATGGAACTTATTATTATTATTATTATTATTATTTTAGGGAAGTTATTTGCAAGCTTGAAAATGAAACGTTTAGACCACATAATGGCAATCCCTGAGAGGTGGCTTGACGTTGTTTTTTTAGTTCCAACGATATTGAAATTAAAAAAGATGAAACACCAAACTGAATTTTCGACAAGTAACTTTACTTTATTCAAATTTCGGTCTAACCGGAAATACCATCAACATTTGACTTTAAAGTAGGACTCTATGTATGTTTTTATTTTTCTGATAGTCTAGAACAGCGTTTCTCAACCTGTTTTGGCCCGCGGACCAGTAAAATTTGTAAAAAAAAATCGCGGATCTGTGATATTTTCTTCGCGGATAGAAAAAATTGTCCGCGCACTAGAAAAATTTCTCCGCGGATCACTGGTGGTCTGCAGGACCAGCGGTTGAGAGTAGCTGGTCTAGACGATATTCTGTATGCAATCCTGTAAGACAGGGGTCTCCAAACTACGGCCCGAGGGCCACATCCGGCCCGCGGACAGATTTTGTCCGGCCCGCGGAGAGCTAGCATACTTGAAAACTCCTTTTAGAGAACAAATAATTTTTATAGCAAATTAAATTTAGTTTACTGAAGTATTCTAATTTTATGTTGAATAATTATTAATATGACATCTACATTGATATGGTCATGGGCTAACTCCGCTAACTCATAACATTCTTGTAGGCTTATTATTATTGTTTTTGTGATAAGTTGGATAAAGAAACACAGAATTGTAATGAGTAAAGACATGTATAATATGCAGAAAATTTAACTTCAGTATATAATAACTAACAAATTATTGAAATGAATCCAACTAACATTTTATACATTTTAAATAATCACATAACTTATAACAAACATAATGACATATGAAATACTAATGAGATTTATGTAATTGAGATTTTCACTGACAATAGTTTGTAGTTGTGGACTAATTTTACTTGTACCAATTATTAAAAGAGATTTAAGATGCTCATCAGTTAATTTCGATCTGTAAACATTTTTTGTGTACTTCATTTTGGAGAAGGTTTTCTCACACAAATAAGTAGTACCAAAAACAGAAAACGGACCACGAGCAAATTTATGCAAATTATCAAATTGTGTCAGTGGAAGACTCTTATAAAATTCCAACAAAGATGAGTTTTGATATTTGTTCTTAATTATATCACTGCATTGTAGATCAATCATTTCCATTTGAAGTTCCGGGGCTAGGGTTTCAATGTCAGTATCAAAAGGATTCTGAAAAATCTTAATTTGATTCGCAATGGCATCAAAGTCCGAGAAACGAGTATCAAAATTTATCTTCAAAGCACTCAAAGTTTCGATTGCAAAATCGATAGGAAACTCAGTCTCAGTAGTGTGGCTGAATATTTCACATGTTTTAAAATGTGAAAAACATTTACTTCGTAGTTGTGATTGAAACAGTCTCAATTTCTTCCGGAATGATTTGATATTAGTGTATAAATCAGGAAGATGCTGGTTTTCTCCTTGCAATCCCAAATTCAGTTCGTTCACATGTTTTGTCAAATCAACATAGAATGCTAACTTCCACAGCCATACGTTGTTTTGTAATTCAGTAAGAGGGCGATGCTTTTCATTCAAAAAAATTTCGATCACTGCTCGAAGTTCAAAAAAGCGCTGAAGGACTTTCCCACAACTAAGCCAGCGTACGGCAGTATGATAAGGTAAGTCAGTTTCTCCAATCTCTTCAATAAATTGTCGGAATTGTCGGTGATTCAGCCCAAAAGATCTGATAAAATTAACAGTTGATATGACTGGTTTCAGAACGTCAGACATATCCAAACATTTTCCGCACAAAGACTGTTGATGAATGATACAATGTAAGACTAATGGTTTTGAACCACCGTCATTTTCTACAGCCTTTGACACAAGAGCGACCACCCCTTTATCTTTTCCACTCATGTTTTTGCCTCCATCAGTTGTAATACATTTCAAGTTTCGAAGGTTCTTTTGATTAATGGCCATTTCAACTCCTTTAAAAATATCTGTACCAGTAGTTGTGCCATGAATACTATACATATCAAGAAGTTCTTCGTGCACTTCATAGCTTTTATCTACTCCTCGAATATAAATCAACACCTGAGCAGTATCTGACACATCCGTTGACTCATCCAAGGCCAAAGAAAACCACTTAAAATGTCCATTTTTGTCGAACAGTTGAGAGGATATATTTTCAGGGATGTTTTCTACCCTTCGAGCCACAGTGTTTGCTGACATACTGACAGTTTTTAATAAATTTACCTTTTCAGGGCACATTTCTTCGGCTACTGCAATTATGCATTCTTTGATCATTTCTCCATCGGTGAATGGTTTTCCACGTTTTGCAATTTCAAGAGCCACACGAAAGCTGGCACGAGTTGCAGCTCAGTTTCCGCGCTGCATAGTTTCGAATTTTCTGTCCGCAAACTTCCTGTATATTTTGAGTAATTTTGAAAATGTTTTGTTTCATAAATGACGTTTAATGTTATATTCTTTGAGAACGGCTATGCTTTCATTGCAAATCAAACATAGCGCCTTGTTACTGGACTCAATTACGAAATACTGAATGTTCCACTGATCTTTGAATTTTCTGCATTCACTATCAATTTTTCGCTTCTTTTCCATACTACTAATTCACACACAAAAGCAACAATTCAAATCAAAATACTGTTATAAAGATGTCTTAAACTTAAACACGCACAAACACGTTTTAAGGAGGTATGCAATATTTTATTTAACAACAGTGTCATAGGAACTGACTTGTGGTTGCGCCACTAGCCTTCTTATATATTCCAATTACTGCCATCTAGAAGTGAGTGGAAGACACCAGAACTTTCTCGAACCAACGAGATTATTCTGTACGTGCTATTAGCGCCATCTGTTAGCGATAGAAGGTACTACCTATTTCCGCTTGTGTCCACCAGATGTCGTGTCACGTTACTCCTCATGGCTCGTACTCTACGACTAATCTAGAAATTACAGATAATGACAGGAAAATTAATAATATGCAGTGTTGCCGTTTTGCGGACTTTAGTCTGATTTGCAGCCTTTTTTAAACGTTGTGTAATTTTTCGGACTTTTTTTTTCATCAGTGGACTATTTCACTTCTTACCACCGGCAACAATGATAATATGGTTTTGGCCCTCGGAACTTACTGGAGTAATCAGTATGGCCCTAAGGCTGGAAAGTTTGGAGACCCCTGCTGTAAGATAAAGAGAAGGCAATTTTTTGTAAAATTTTAAAAACCTTTTTTAGTACTTAAAACGACCTTTAAAATAAGTTGGTAAAAGTCTTTAGGACGAAAATTAAGTTAGTTATAATGGATAATGAATGATAAGATGGGTCGCTTGAATTTTTAAAGAAACATTGAGCAATAAAACTGGCGCCATTACCAGTAGTATTAACATTCATCGTAACCCATGAATACCTTTATTAATGCATTACTAATATGTTCCAAAACTTTAAATGGTTTATTTAGAAAGCACTTAATTTTTTTTATTTTTAAATTTAAAAAAAATTTTTTTTTAACTTCAAAACTAATAAATATACGTGAAAAGGTATTTTAAACAAAAAATTAGCTTTTCCCTTACTAAAGATTTTACTTTTTTCTATATTTTTGCCTCACGCACGCACGCACACCCGCGCGTCCACGCGTCTACGCGCCCATGCCCTTACGCACCCACACTCACACGCCCTCACTATTTAACCAACCGGTATTTTTTTTGCTTTTTAACTGTGCGTTAAAATTTTGGGTTAAAAGAACGAAAGACCTCAAGAGAAATAAAATATTCCCGGCGTTTTTTTTTGTCCCCTTAAACAAGTAAAAAATCATTCTCTTGTGACAACAGGAGACGGAAGACGAGAATATCTCGTCCCAGCGGCATCAATGCTTGCGTTGCTGACTTGAAAGGGTTGTTAAAAAAACATCGGATTTTGGCCCAATTCTGGTATTGTAATTTCACGTCTTCGGTCATCATATGACGTATTTCTCACGTTATTTATAGATGAAAATTAAACTGAAGAAATGTTTACCACATTCCTGTAAATAAAGAACCGGAGAAAACAAATTATGGGCTTATCACAAAGAGATCACCTTATTATTGACCCCATTTTTAAAAAAAAGCTTTTTTCCCTTGCCCGCCGACGATCTGTCGCCTTTTTATAGGTATTTTCACTGCTCTGCTTAAAAGAATAAGCCAATATTATTTTTTCCCTAGCGGCTCCCAAGAGAGTAGCACTTTCATGCATTCCTTCACAATCCAATTAGGTAGGCCCCAAATTTCTCACCCTGTTTGTTTCTTAATCGCTAGAGTATCTAGGTTGTAACACCTACTGCCTATAGAGATATTTCCTTCTCCGCTAAAACTTTGAATATCGTGTTAACAAACTACCCCTTGCTTTACTTAAGACACCCACGGTACGGTAATACTTAGGCTTGTAGCCTTTGTGGACTCTTTCAAGACATAAAAAACTCTGGTAAACGTAGAGTATATCTCGGAAAAAATACACACACACACACACCAGATTCTATAAAAATCAAAGTTTTTATTATACAAAAAAAGCAGGAGGCCGTTAATACTGTGGTTGCAAAAAACAAAAAATAGTACCAAACCCAATACTTTAAAGATGCGATCTGTAATTTTTACCAAAAAGTCGCGTCTTCATTATTTGAACCAAAAAAAAAACTGCAAACTATCAATATTTAATATAATATATGTTTAAATAAGTTCACTGAATGTCGAAAATTAACACGTCTTTATAGAGAATGATGTAGAATATCCTATTTTAAAATTTTTTATTGAGAAATGAAAAAAAACCAAATCTCATTTTTTTTATGCACCTATTATTGTTTTAAAATTGTGGCCTTTTAATATTTGCCTTTTAAACTGTTTCTATTATATTATAAAGGTGGCATAAAAAAAGTAGACAATAATAGTATTTTTATTACTCTAATTTTTCTTAAATATTTTTAGGTAATTAAGCTAGAAAAAGTACAATAGGAATGTGCAAATCCTCGCAATTACATAGACTACCCTTTTGATATATAACGAATTCCCACAAAGAAACCTTTGTTATGGATACTTTTAAAACCTTTATAAAAATCACTCTTTGTATACAATTTTTAAAAACTTTAGATATCCCTAACGGACTAAAAATAAACTAAAACGATTTATTGTCTGTGGGTTACTAACTATATTAAGTTTGTTTTCTTAGCCTAAATACTTAATTTAAAAAAAAATATGGAAATGCAATTAAATTTTTTATTTCCCGGTAAATATATTAAAAGGGTTAGTCCTAGTCAAAAATAATTTTTACATGTTTCTAATGGATTGCTTAGAACTTAAGAAAAAAAAATTATTAAAAATAACCATACATATTTAACTATACCTTATGAAAGTAATAACAAGCTTTAAAAATATTACTTTAAGTATTTTATGAAAATAAGTGTATCCCGCCGCATCCGCCAGTATTCACGTTGCACAAAAATAAATCGCTAAATTCGTGCTTTAGGTAAACTGGAAATTAAATACTATCCTTCCTAATCACTCCAAAATAAGAGTAAAAAAAGCAGAGTTCTTGATTAAGTGGCACCACAGTTTTTAAAAGAAATTTAAAAACACCGAAGCTGATTGTGCTTACTCTGAAAGTTTCCTGTTAAACGTAGTTTTTGTGCTCTTTAATTAAGATTAATTTTCAGACCAATCGGATGCTTAATAGTTACAAATTAATAATTTTCCTTTAAGAAAATATTATATAAATGTACAAATTTACCACAAAAATAGTAAAATATACGGTACCTCTTTAAATTTCCGAAAACAACTCTCAGAGTTCTTAATTTTTACTCAATGCTGTTTATTTTCTAATCTTGCAGGTAGCTGAATTCCCAAATTACATTAAATTTTTCAGGAGCTTTACATACAGGGTATGTGCCTGGTATAGTATGCCCCAAATTTCTTGATTGTGAAATTTTAGTACTTTTAGCACCAAATACCTTTATAATTTCTTTACAATAAAGGTATGCTTAGTCGATATTTGTATTTTGGCTCATTCTTTAGTAAAATAATTTTAAAAACCATTTTATTATTCATCATCAAAAATCAATCACCCAAAAGCCTTATCAAAATTTATAAATAGTTGGCCTAAAATGACTTATATTCTTTGTTTATCATTTTTGTATGTAAATACTCTTGCATGATTTTCCAAATTAATTTTTTCTGTGTAGGAAATAACAAGACTTTAATAGTTTTGGCAGAAAAATGAATTGTTTGTCGATTTTTGTTTTAAAATAGGACGATCTTAATCCTATTTATTTTATTTTTTCTATTAAATTGACAATCTTTCCTCGTTACTTAACATAATTATAAAACATGGTCCAAAAATTTCTAGCGCGTTTTATTAAAAAATGAAAAATAATACTATTTACTATTAAAAGTTCTTTAGTCTTTTAAAAGGTGTAATAAGGTAAATAAACAATCGCTTTCCCTTATACACATTCTAGCTCTACGGCTTATATTTTGCGATGCTCAAACAATTTTAAAATAGTTTCCCGCTAATGCGATTTTCTACAACAGAATCCACCTGAAAATCAATAAGGTCCCGATTTAAGAAAATACATCATGTATTTCTAAAATTTGATTTTGCAGCAATAAGCGGCAAAAAATGCCCAAGGCCGCGTCGTGTCAAATCAAATACCAGTCTATCCATGACCAACTACTGAATAAAAATATGTTTTTTTTTCTAGAAATAAGGCTGGTTTCAGTGTTTGGAGCCAAAAGTATTAATATACCCCAAACCAAAGATTTAGGCCGTAATATACCAAGCACACATTCTCTATGTAACGTCATTAAAAAAAAAATAGCTAATTTAGGAAATCAGCTACAAGCAAGGTTAAAAATAAAAAACTTTACCAAATTTAGCTACCTTACCTTAAACGGTTCCAGAAATATTACGCCATTTTAGGGTGAATTTTTGGATGCATGCTTATATGGTCTTATTTATATTTTGAGAAGTACAATGAGTCTTAGAAATATTGCCTACTCATTTCGGGACACCCTGACATGCGTCATCTATAGGATTACACAAAGAAGTGGTGCAGAAAAAAATGACTATTAACCATTGGCGTTTTAAAGGTTATGGGCTGACATTTCACCATTATAGCAACACATCTAATTTGCGGCCCACACAAGAACAGAATATCCGAGAGAAATAAATCTATTACGAGCAAAGTTGAACCACTGGCTTTAGTGGCAAAAAGTCATCGACGTCCCAAAACGTCAACACAAAAGACGATTGTTGGCAAAGTTGGCTAATATATCTTTTGCTATTCTTAGCTCTATTCTTATTGCGCTATGTTGAAATTAATTGCGAAATGTCTCTTTAACGTTTTTCTTTAAACCGGGGAATTTGGTATACAATATTTTTTATACATAATTTGAGTAATTTAGTCTTCTAATGATAACGTTGTTGGAGAAACCCCCTTTTGAATTTAAGAAATGTAGTTAGCAACTTGTTTTTAATTGTAGAATCAATATGCTTTATAAGAAACGTGTTTCTCAGCAAATTATAAATCATAATTAATAAACTCACTTACCTCATCACAGCCTGCACATCTAGGTTTCATTTTTTCAGCATAATGGCGTTCACAATAAATCGAGTCCTCGTAGGCACAGTACGCTAAATCTACGAGAAGATCATCACACTCTGTGCACCTGAAACATCCGGGATGCCAAACAGAGTTGCCTAATCTCGGAGCAGTCACCACAATTTGTTGGGGTGACACTGGACGGTCACAGTTAGCACAAGTACTATTTGGAGGAGCTTGTTTTGCTACGCCAACATCGAGGGCGACCTGGTTTCGGCCTGTTACAAAATCCTGTAAATTAATTCATCTCATAAAAGCAAGTTACATATACCATATAAGCTTAATAATACGTTATCAGTGTTTTAATATTTGTTACAATAACCGAAAAACAATCTTCAAAGCATATTGCTATAGTTTAATATATTCAAAATATGTAGTAAATACGTTAAATAAAATTAGATATTGCAGTAGTAACAAAGCACTTAAAAACGTCGATACAGAAGTAACAACGTTAATTGTGTGTAAAGATGTAAACAAAAAAATGCCTATTTCTAGGAACATAGCTCGAGATTCATCATAGGTTCTTTATGGAACTATAGAAAATAATGGTGTAAATGATGAAACATTAGCCAAAAATACGTAACGTCTGTTACAGCAATAGTGATAACATTGAAAACTAAATAAATTTGAATGAATTGAAGCCTAAAGCTAATTAGAATAATTCAAATATAAACGTTTTATACTGTCAAGAAATTATGTATTAATTTCGGGAAAATATGTGTGGAGTGCTTTGTCAAATAAAATATTTGGTTTTATTATTTTATTTATTTACTAATATTTTTTATTTTACTTCGTTTAACTAGGTATTACAGCCTTTAACCATAAAAAAGCCAGAAAATGTTTCTAAAAAAATCACTAAAATCAAAGAATTTGGTTAATCGCTTTATTTAATATTTAAGGGGAGGGTGTACAAAAAAATGTACCAATAGAGTTTCTGACAACATCCAAAATCATATTCTACAAGCTTTTCTAATCTTAAAACAATTTATAAAATGGGGTCCTCACACTTTGCACATTCAATTCTACCCAGCTCCCAGTCTAATCTAAATTCCAGTGTCACCTCTGCATGATGATGCTTTACCCCGTTTTGACGTTGCTATGGAAGAAGAAAAATTGCCACCACAATCTTCATATTTAAATTTGTGTGACTTCTTATCGTGGAGTGCTGTTAAAAAAGATAACTGCAGTGAACACTCGCCAAGGTTTGCTTATGCGAATTTAAAGTATAGGTAACCTTTTAAATAAATCGGAGACGTTGTAGCATGTCTTATTTTATTTTTTAAGAAGTGTTAAGAAGTGTATTCTGCATAATGGTGGTCATTTTGCCAATATGCTTTAGCAGTTTTCATTTTATACTTTCTTAAATTAAACTTACTTCAAGTATTTGCTTATTATTTTATTCGTACATTTAATTGATCTTCGCCGGCGGTCAACAATATTTTTCTAGCAAAATGGCTCATTCAAGGTTGACCCAAAAAAACACATGATGCCTATACACTAGAGTCCGTCCCGCTAATCCGAACCCCTTACCTGAAAATCCGCCTTAATCCGAACAGGGCCAGGACAAAAAAAAATTATAAAATTTAAAAACTAGGAAAAGTAAAGAAAAAAGTTTTTCAAGTAACGTCGTACGTTTATTAACAAAATCTTATACATGATTTATTTATTTGTTAGACACTTACAAATTATTGACTAGCACAATTTAAAGCCAAGTAATCTTTTTCTGACGCACTGCAGTAAATCAGCTTTACACCATCTATTGTTAAATAATAAAGGTGTTTTTGAAGTTTGTTTTTGAATAATGAATATGCTCTCTAAACGTGTAATAGAAATAAAGGCTGACGATGTTAAGGTCAGGAGCAAGGTAACAAAGGGCTGCCCGTAGGGAAGAGTACTCTCACCCTTACTATGGAACATGGTTCTAGACCGCCTCTTGCGACGCCCCAACCTATACACGACAGCATGCGCGAATGACGTGGTAATTCCTGAATGTAATCTGCGATAGAATGCAATATGCTTATAGGAAATTAGAACAGTGCTGCGTTGAACACGATCTATCTGTAAATTCCAAGAAGACAGAAATGGTTCTGTTAACAAAGAAAAAGAAATTAGGGAACATACCAGCACGCGTTCTTTTTAATACCTAACTAAGCTTCTCAACAGAGGTTAAATACCTTGGTATTACCTTTGACAAAAAGCTTACATGGAATTTTTACTTGAAGAACAGAATAAAAAAAGTATATATTGCATTTGAGTAATGCCGCAGAACCATAGGAAGACTTGGGGATTTTCTACCCATAAAGTATGCTACCAAACTGGATGCTACACAAGGGTTTTCATAATTAAAGACTCCATGGTAGTGACATACAGATTCCATGATGGTGGTGGCCTCAAAACCAACGATACGGCAAACATAATGCAGAATTCCAAATTCAAATAAGGAACAATTAAACAATAACAGGCGAGTCTAAAGGAACTTACCTTACCTGACCTCAAGACCAGGAGGTGATATTGAATCTCACCCCTGATTCTTTGTATGAGAAGCGCATTACTAGCTCCTAAGAGACCCGCATGTCGGACTTGTACTGAGAATGTCATAAGCCCTGGACAAACACCTTAAAATGTGGTCAACAACCTGGATCAGTGACAGCAATCTTATAGTAACCCTACTCGTGCAACGTAGGGACGAAAACATATCCATCCACTAGGATTAAAGACAGCAAAAGACATCATTAAAGAATACTCCCATCGCCTGTTTAAGGGAAAATGGGATGATACCACGAACTGCAACTTCGCAAAAGTAATGCCGAGCTATCCAGACAAGTCAATAGCGAAAAAAAGCCTTATGATGTCCAGAAGGAACCTCCGAAGCACAAGTGACATTGGTATATTACCACCCTCTGAACATTTAGATCGAAGTCTAATCTTTAATATTTTACACATCAGACGCTAAATATGCCCCCAAAAGACAATAATACGGCATTATTTGACAAAATTCCGCCTAATCCGAATTTTCGATAATCCAAATAGGGTTCGGTCCCAATTAGTTCGGATAACGAGACTCTAGTGTATTACTTTTGTGATAGTACTAACAATTACGGACATACCCCATAAAAATTTCCAAAATGGGACACCCTGTACATATAGTATAGGTCTGCGTTCGAGCTTAACTGGTATAGGAACTATGGATGTCTGACCCCGGATATGAGAATACATTTACAACAATTATCAAGTTTTTAAGAAATATGAGAATAACTATTATTATTAAATATTTTAGACGTCCTCTACAGACCAAGCAAAGCAATTTCGGATATAACTAAGTTGGCTTAAATTGACCTATTTTCCAGGAATCTGCAAAAGTTTTGTACACGTATTTTCGAGACACCCTGCATATACAGGGGATTCGAATGTGTTTTGGTATATAGGTAAACAATACAATGTGACGTTATACCGGGTGGTGCGTTGCCGAGCGGAACATAGGAAATCCCATGTAAATTTTAAGGGGGTCAATTATTAACTCTCCTGTCATTTTACAGAAAAAATGTAAGATAACTTTTTGAAGAGACCAATCTGACAAACCCTCGTGCCAAGTTTCAAAAAATTTTAATAAGCGAATCTTGAATTATTCAATTAAATGTAATTGCAAAATTACCATTTCGGTTCAGGTAAAACTAAACAGATACCAGCCACCAGCAAACAATGTGTTATAAGGCTTTGTCAAATCTGACGTACAGCCGAATACAAGGAATGTTTTTTTTTTCGCTTCATCAATCTCACAACCATTACATTCAAAGTAAAAGACACGTTAACATTATTTTTTATCAAACCTTTTATTTAATTAACAATTAAGTTTAACTAATAACAATTATTACTATCGATCATTAACAAAATAATTTTATTATTTATTTTCAATTTATTTTCCCATCAAGCCTATCTGGTCCATTTTAACCATTAAACGTATTGTAAGTAAATTTGAGTCCAAAGCTATCGCAATAAATAATTGTAAAAATGTTTAACTCAGAAGATCGAAAATAGGTCCGAAAAAAGAGAAAACTGAACTCTTAACATTTTACTAGGTGTGGAAAAATGAAATAAAATAAAATACAATAACTTTTTTAAAAATAAAAGAGAATTACATAAAAAACATAAATTAATCAAATGTTCAAACAACCCCCTTCCCCCCCATTAACAGCTAAACAATATCCCAACCGATCATAAAATTAATTTCTAATGTTGCTAAGTTGATATTGCAAAATTTTATTACATTCTAACAAAATAGCGTTTTGTAGCTGGTTTAAATTCTCAAGTTTTACACTTTTATAAATGACACTTTTTAAGTGCCCCACAAAAAGAAGTCATTCGGTGAAAGATCAGGTGACCCGGCTGGCCAAAGTATCCGGTACCGTGGACCAATAATATTGCCGTTAAAAGCATTTTCCAGGTACTCTCTAACCATACGGGCATTATGGGCGGGGCAACCATCCACTTGGTACCAGATCATTTGATCTTCCCCAACAAGTTATTTCCAGGCGGGTACAATTTGATTTTAAAATAAGTCCAATTAGGTTTCTGCTGTCAGGTTATAGTCCATAAAAAGGGGTCCAAGGAAATATGATGTCCGATAATTCCTACGAATACATTTGTTTTTTGTGGATATTGTGCCCGAGTATGAACAAAGCGATGTTTATTTTCCTGGCTCCAATACCGGCAATTCAGAACATTTGGTCTATTGTTGAGGGTTAATGTACATTTATCGGTAAAACAAATATTTAAAAAAAAATTCCTATCGTTATTTGCTCTTTCCATCATTTCAAAACAAAATGTCATTTTTCGCTCTTCATCTCCTTCCTGCAGCTCTTGATGTTTTTCGAATTTATACATATAATATTTGTGTTTTTTTTAAAGTGCGCAATACCGTGTCATGATGTTTATTTACCTCTTGCCCAAGAACCCCGTAGAATATTAAGATATCTGTTCTTTCTTTCTTCGGCTCTATTTTCGATCTCCTGAGTTGAACATTTACAATTATTTATTACGTACCTTTGGACTGGAACCTACTGACAATACGTTTAATAGTTGAAATGGACGGAATAGGCTTGGTGGGGAAATAAACTGAAAACATTGCAGATACTGCTCTAAAACTGTTTCCTGCATAATAACACTTAATTATGGATACTTTTTCGTCGATTAAATAATTCATATTTTTTTTTATTTATTGACACTTTTCCTCATGTCAGTTACAATATTCATTTCACTACTACAGAAGGCAATAGCAAAACACTGTGTAGTATTTCTGCCTGGTAAAACCTCTCACATGTCTTCGGAAGGCACGTTAAGCTGATGGTCCCGCATATTTGTGTAAGTTGGTACGCAACAGAGATATGTGCGAGAGGGCGCCTACACTCTGAATAGAGTATGATACATTAAGAAGAAGAAGGTGCCCGTTTGGTTTTACCTACACTGAAAATTTGATAATTTTGCAATCACATTTAATTAAATAATTCAAGATTCGCTTATTAAAATTTTTTGAAACCTGGCACAAGGGCTTGTCAGATTGGTCTTTTGAAAAATTTTACATTTTTTTTTGTAAAATGTACAGGGGAGCCAATAATTGAGCCCCTTATATGGCATATATGTATATGTATGTATTATTAAAAAGCACAACCTTAGCTTCTTAAATACACATTTTTACATTTAAATAAAATTTATTTTTGAAAGTAGAATACCTTTAAAGGTATGTACTTAAAATTGCATTGTGGTTTTTTTCCTTTTGCTCCGAAAGAGTTAGACAGGTATAGGACATGATACATGAATCATGCGTAGAATTTGACAGAGAAATCAAAAATGGATTTAAAACAATACTGTTCCATTAAAAAAAATAACTTTATTATCAAAATCTACTTTTTGATGCACCCTTTAGTGCAAAAAATGCGCAAGAAAAAATTATGATACACGTGTGCGAGTTTTTTTTTAAGCCCAATACCTGATTTTTAAATGAACTTTTTCCATATTTTAGTATAAGAATTAAGAATACAACAAACAAAGCATCCCCAATTTCAATAAGAAACGGGTTATCTCTCTATTTTACTCTAAAATACTACTAAGCACTAAAATTTTAGAAAATGCTATGAAATAATAAAATAATGTAAAAATACTTCTGAGGCGAAATATCTTTTATGTGTACCGGGCATAGTAGAAAATACCAATGTTAATACCACCTGACATTTTTTTGTCAAATAAAGCCTCAAAATTCATTTTTAGAAAAGATAATAAGTAAATATTTTAATATAAAATACACGTAATGAAAAAAAAATGATATTTCTGCTTTAACACTTTTAATATGTTGCGCATGGCAAGCCTTTTAACTCTGTTATATATTAATTTAAACTTTACCAAAAAAACTCCCAAAAATATTTCCATATCAACCAAGATTTTATAATTGTCGACATATACTATATACAGTGTGTCTACTTAATTTGGATCCATATGGAAAACTTTTTTATTATTAGGTTTACGAAAAAAAGTTATTCTTTATAAAAAGTTCTGCATGATCTCAAACTTAAAATGCAAGCATTAAATATCAATTTTTTAAAGCCGTATACGAGGTTTGTAAAAAATATTAATTTTACTCAAGAGTAAAGTACCTTTATTTTTTACAATACAAAAGAAGGTTATAAGGTAAAGTTATTTTGAATTAAAAGTTATATTTAAATATGCAATTACAGCTATTTAGCATGAAAATTTAGGATCGGTGATTATTTACTAATAATGTTTCAACTTATTTCTATTTTTTCTTTACGATTTAGTAAATTTGTCATTTTTACTGTAATTTAACAAATACGAACTCACTCTGACATACAATGACAAATATTTCATGTCAGTGCAACCTAGATTACGTTAAATTGTATTAAGCCAGAACGATTAATACGAAATTATTAGTAAATAATTACCAATCCTAAATTTTCATTGTATACGGCTTAAAAAATTGATATCTAATGGTTGCATTTTAAGTTTTGGACTATGCAGAACTTTTTATCAAGAATAATTTTTTTTCGTAAACATAATAATAAAAAAGTTTTCCATATGGTTCCAACTTAAGAAGACACACTGTATGTATTAAAATGTTAAACAAACCTCGTAACTGGTGGCATATTCTGGTTCTACAAATTTACAGGCACTTAGTGAAAGATCTTGTTTGGGTAGTTGTCTAACTATTCGTTGTGATCTTATTGTCTCTCCTTTTGAACCTAACTTAGGCACTTCTTCTGATGGAAGCGTTGAATAATATTGGTCGACCTAAAAAAAAAGCAAGTTATAAGGAAGTAAAAAGTTAGATTTATCAAAAATCTGTCAACATCAGAGCGGTGGCGAGATGGGCGCCCGCCAAGCGCTACCTGGGGGGCGCGAAATCGGCTATGAAAAATATTTTTTTTCATCAGTTGTCAGTACCGTAGTTATATTCTTATTATTACTTTTTGTCGACCGAAATTAACCAAATAAATAAATTACAACAAAAAGATTTAATAACAAATTTTCAACTTAGATGACTAATTTAATTGTTTTTAATATATGAAGATTAAAAAATATATGAATTATTAATAAAATGTCAATTTATCCTGATACCTACAGTGAAAATGTAACTCTTTACATTTTTTTAATATTTAAGCTGCGGATAAATTGGTATTTTATAAATTGGGGGCAGCACTACTTCTTTATTTTGGTTGCATAGTATTTAATTTATTAAAATATGAATGTTACGTTTTAGTGGGCCTGCAATGTACAGTATTTTTGTAACTACGACTTTATTGTTGAGAGAATGTATTCTAAGTTTAATCATCCGCAAATAAGGATGTATAGTTAATTTACATTCCACTTCTTTCAGTTAGATACAAGCAGTTGTTTTATATAAATCATGTCTATTTCAAATTGTAGGCTAATACTTTCATATAAAGAAAATATATTCCACCACAAAATTGGTATTTTAGAGAAACAAAATTCTCGGTTCAAAAAACTTTGCACCTTAATTTTGTAAAATTCCGGAGAAAAAACCCGGAATCCCCGTTTTCGTTGGATAGTGTTCCATACTCCCCAAATCCCCCGGTGTGTGGGGGAGGGGCGCAAATGTTAACCCCGCCAAGGGCGCAACCATACCTAGATACGGCCCTGGTCAACATACATTTGATAAAAATCACTACTTATCCGACAAATTTTTAGGAAGAGCAGAGGTCGTCAAAGCAAACATTTTTGCTTATAAACATATATCTGAAAATGTTACGTTTCCGAGATACAGCGTGTTAAAAAAAATCGGCTTCTAATCAATATTTCATATTATGTTAGATTAACTTAGTTTGTGTTTCACAACTTATCCGACAAAAATTTTAACCACACATGCAATGTTACGTAAGAAGTTGATTTCTCAAAAAAATGTAACAAAAGTCCAACAGAAATCAAGTTATAAACCTAAGTTTCAAAAATAAATTGAAAATTTTTTCTTAAGAAACATTGCATGTGTGGTTTAAATTTGTCGGATAAGTTGTGAGGCACAAACTAAGTTAATCTAACATTATATAAAATATTAATTAGAAGTATTTTTTTAACACCCTGTATCTCGGAAACGAAGCATTTTCAGATATATGTTTATAAGCAAAAATTGTTCGCTTTGACGACCTCTGTTATCCCTAAAAATTTGTCGGATAAGTTGTAAAACACCCTGTATAAGTAAAGGATTTTAAAAAAAGTTAAATAAAAGAAAGTGCTTTAATATTATTAAATACAAATTACTGTGTACCCTTAATATCAACAGATTTAAATAAAACTTGTTAGCTTAGCTAAATGCCTAATGTCATTCTTATTTCTTAAAATAATAAATGCAACTCTTTGTGACATTACGTTATAACTTGTTAACAAAATATAACTAGTTTATTTTTTAAAAGGTTTTTTCGAAATTTTTTAGGTGATCTGTAAATTCCCAAGGATCAATTGACCCTGTACGTTAGTGATGAGCGAGACCGGTCTTGGTCTTGCAGCAAGACCAAGACCAATACCGCCTTTTCGCTTGCAAGACCAAGACCAAGACCAGGGTATGCAAGACCAAGACCAGGGTGTGCAAGACTACGCAAGACCAAAACTCTTCTACTTCTGCCACTTTTTTTATATTATTATATTCAATTTTCATATTCAATATACAGAGGTATTTCATACAGACATGACAAAAAATGTGTCGAGAACTGCCAAAAAGGCAATTATTTAATGAGTAATTAAATCGATCACTGGTTTTTTTTAATATTTATAGTTGTTTAACAAGGATAACGAGTAAATTTAATAAAATGTTTCAAAAATAATGAGATGGTGACTTAATGGTCCGACAAAGCTTGATATCTCCGAAACCGTTCACGACATAGAAAAACTAGGAGTATAAAAGTTATAAAAGCTGAAACTAACTTTCATATTCCTAATGTTTTTTTAATAGGCTATCTAGTGATGCCACTTACAGGGTGGATCAAAAATTTCCAAAATCCAGAAATAAATTATTTTTGTTTTACACTGTAAGAAGTAGCACCATTAGATTGCTTATTAAAATTAAGATATAAATGTAAAAGTAATGGAATATTAAAAAATCTATTTGTCCTGTCATAAATACTTAAGAATAATAATGACGTCATTTTTGCTAAAATCGAAAATGATATTTAAAAACCATCTACGTCAACATCGTTCCTATTTTACAGTTTAACAATTTTCAGCATAATATACACGATGGCGATTTTTTTAATGGATTTTTCACCATAAATTTTTTATTTTAGGTTAAAAGCTAAAAATAAGAAAGTTTTCTTAAGAGGCAGTGAATTGTTCGGGAAATTCTGGAATAGAAAATAATTTCACATTTTATGTCCTTATATTTATAAAGTATTTCTGCAAGCTTTGTACGGCAAATGTTGGACTAATTTAAAGATAAAAAGTTTATATGAACTGAAAAGTTACTTAAATTAGTTTTTTTTAATCAAAAAGTATTTTTTTTCTGCTCACACAGTACACAGTTTTGTCTTTGCTTTTTTATATACTTTTTCAAATAAATTTAATTAATTTTTATCACTAAAATCTTTCGATAGGCCGCTAAATGTATAAAAGCAGGTTGTGTCTCAATTCAACTAAAAATGGAGCGTTATAAATAAATAAACCGCTACATTTAAAATATGAGTTTTAATCAAATAATTCAAATGTACAGCAAAGGTTAAAATTGGTATATTTAAAAATTTTAAAGCAAAAAATATAGTCTCCATTTTTGTTTATATTTAAGTATTAAAAAATATATATTTCATTCAATATTCCTTAGTTTAACTTTTTACTACAAAAAAAAGCAAGACCAGCAAGACTCTTGCAGCAAGACCAAGACCAAGACCGTGTGCTGCAAGACCAAGACCAAGAACAAAACTAGGTTTGCAAGACCAAGAACAAGACCAGGTTTGCAAGACCAAGACTAGCCCGGTCTTGGTCTTGGTTTGTTCATCACTACTGTGCGTGCAAAAAAACAACCTTTAGCTGTACTCTAAAATTTGTATGTGTAAATATACAATAAGGTTAACTCCTGTAAGTTTCTAAGAAATAAGGTTAAATGTTTTAACTATAGCATGCTACTCAAAAATAATGCGACACGAGGAATATTTGTCAAAATCAGGAGAAAATTGCATGGGGCTGCAATTAATGATTGGTATTACAACCATCTAAAATTATAATAAACATATACAGGATAATTTATTTGGAAAAAGAAGTAAAATTTAATTTTTTAAGTTGCTCAAGAATGTACGTTATTTTATTTTCAGTTTCTACGTTAAACTTTTAACATATCTGGTATAACCTCATAACATTATATTTAATTATTTTGAAATGAATGTTAATACTTTACCACATTTCTTGGTTACTGCATAGAAAAAATATTACTTTCTTATCTTGACTTTTTTTAGAGTTATTTAAAGATACCAATTACAAATGTCGCCATATTGGTACCATTGCTATATCTGTTTATTTTTTAATAAACCAAGTTATTATAGGCTTTTAGTTTATTAAATTAAAGATTTTTTTCCGTAAATTGGTCCTTATAAGTCTTAAGCCTTAATATAATTAGGTATATTATAAAAAACGTATAGATAGTTGTTACCTGTCTAGCAGTAGTCAGACCGGGAGGCACAAAGGTATATCCAAGGGTTCTGGCATCTAGCCCATCATGTCCCATAAAACCTAAGCGGGATCGAGCCCCATGTTCTGCAATGATTTCGTGGCCGTCTCTTGAACATTTGCAGTTCTTGCATGTTTTTCTAAAAATATAAAGTATGCGTTAACCTTATATTACAAATTAAGCCAGTTAAATGTAAAGTAAACTGATATTTAAAGGATTGTTCAGTAATTTCCTTTCTTTTCAACAATTATTATTATACTTTTTTTAATAAAAGTGGTAACCCAAGAACTTGCAATAAAATCTTATAGTAGTTTTTTTTAATTATTTGGCAACAATTTTTGAAATATGGCCGCTTTTATGTAACTCTTCCAGTTATAAAGAATTGCACTTCACGACGTCAGCCCTAATGAAATATCAGGCTTTTAAGAAATACAGCACTTGACTTGGTAAACTGGGTCCCGGCAGGTAGCAGATTAAATATCTATTTTCATACCCATTTTTTAGTATACAAACTGCCTTCCGGGCATCTTAATTATTAGGCACCTATCGAGGTTTTACGAATGGGATAATTAATAATAATCATATAAAAATCAAATTATAAACTAAACTGGAATATCTTTTTTATTTATTTCATGTTTTTTCCCTAGTTCAGTCGACTTAAATATTTACTTTAACTATAGATCCTCCTTTTAATTCAAGTGAAAAAGAAAAAAAAAACATTATCACTTATAAACTTATAAGAAAACTATAACTAAAGTTTTTAAAAGTTCTAGTTCTGGTTAATTCTAGTTACATTAATAACACAAGTCCATAAAAAAAGTGGTGTGTGCTGGGTGTCGGAATAAGATTTTCTGGCGTATTTTTTTCCGCTATAAACAACTTGTTTCTGATATATTGAATTTATTTCTAGCTAGAGACTCACACTGTATATATCTAATTTACTTAAATTTATTTATCCTGTGCTCTTAATATTTTAGGTTCAAATTTGACTCCCTAACAATTTCTGTCAATACATGTCAAACAACTCAAACAACATTCATTCAAGACGTTCTTGCAAAAAATTAAAATATTTTTAAGACCCTTAACCTTTCGTTTACATTAAAAGCTGCTGAATACGTCACAGGTCCATTTAAAAAAGACCTTTACTAAAATTTACACTAACATAAACTTATATTAAAAACACAACACAAATTTAAACTAAATTAAATTTGTTTCAAGGCTATACATGGTGTTTTAGAACTATTGGCGTAGACAGATTTTTTTATGGGGGCAGGTCTCTGATGCAGCTCATAAATTTATACTACTCTGTAACACTCTAACGTGTTTGAAATACGGGAGGGATTAGATCGTTTTTTGTGTCATAATACTTTAAAAACACTACCACGCGATAGCACAGACCCCGTAGGGATTTTGAAATCAGCGCGCAGAAGTCTACCCCATAATTACTACAAATCTTGTAACCTAGGATGAATTCAGGTACAATTCATTTGGAATCCATACCGCATGTCAAGACAATCCGCGCTCGCATGGCAACAGAAAAATCACTTCTTCGTCTACTTCGCGCCCGCACGCACCGGTTGCATCATACGATTTTGTTTGTTTTCTTTTTTTCACGTTTTAGTAAAAGCAAAGTATTTTGTTGAAAAGTACCATTATCGTCAGCTACTACATTTTGCTACTATGAAGCGAAACAAACTTAATCTCTATTCCGATTTTGCAAAAAAAGAAGACACATTAACGGTGATTCGAGTAAATTCGCACGAATTAAATGTTCCATCGAGTAAAGATGACAAAGTTTTTTATACAATAAACATTGATGCAGCGTTTTGTAATTGTGTTGCCGGAAAAGGTGAATCATTCTACAAACATCTTCATGCTGTCGACAATCAGCATAATTTTGTTTCCAAAATTCGCCAAAGATAGACACACAAGATCGAATTATGTTTGCTAAGCTAGCTTTGGGACAAGTCGATGAAACATTTTATGAAAGTATGATCATTTCTAATTCGAACGAACACTAGCAGAATTCAATCAACTTTAGTATACAAAATACAGATTCCACTTCTCTTAGTAATGAAAATCCTCCTTCCGAGAATTTGACGAACGATGTAAACACCAAAAAATACGAAGTTCAGTACCAAGTCTCACTGTCAAATTAAAAAAAAGAAGTTAACAGGTTAGTGAAAACGTTTGAAAAAAACCCAAGTTCAGGTAGTTTAAAAATCACCATCGTTCGCTCGTTTTTTTAAATTCGGACTTCAATTTTTCAATCAAAATTTTAAGAATTTCCGCTGTCATACGGTATTAGAAACTCTTAAATAAAAAGACGAGGTTGGACGATGATCTTAAAACACGAAAACAACGCAAATAAAATTTGACAGCCATTCTATAATACTATTGCAATTTTATCAAAAGGTAGGTTTTCAAATGCTTTTAAAATCCTCCTGGACTTTAACACAGAATTCGCGTATGGTTTCAAAAGCCATAGAAGGCGCATGATATTTAGTTTTGCTACCGTGTTTCAGCGCAATGCTCGTGCTGACACATATTAGGAAATCATAAAGCGCGTCTCTGATATAGCTGAAATGGCTGGAAGCAAATGACTGAAGGAGAATTATATTTAGGGTACCACGCCCAAAATCGGCTATGTTAAACAACTAATTTTTTTTTTTAAATATCAAAAACACTGTCAAAAATGACGTTTACCTTGCATTCATTCATAGACGACCAACAAAATACGAATAGATCCCTCGTCGGCTTACTATTACTAATTATAATTATTTTTATGCACTTTTTATAAAGAGCCACGGGCATTTTTGGTTTTAAAAATTGTTGAAATTTTTTCCTCTTATGATATTATATACGACAAAATATTTATATTGTTTTAATGTCGCTCTATTTTATTTGTATTATTAATTTCATTGCATTTTTTTCCGGTGTAGACAACCCTGCCTCTTCCTGGCTACGCCAATGTTTAGAACTTATTTTTAAAAATTATTTATATATTGATTTAAGGAATTTCTTGTTTTTTTTTCTAATGTACTTGCAAGCATTGCGTACGCGATTGGCAGGAAACAGTACAACATTATTTACGCAAATAAAAAAATAAAATTAGTAAATAGTTTTATTTAAGAGGTTGACAGAAATAACCAAATAATTCTCATACATTTATTAAAGAAATTTAAATTTAAACCGCTTTTCTAGTACCTCCACTAACCTAAGCAAGTCTTATTACACAATTTTCATCTAAATTAAGCCAACGGGGGATGATATTTCTAACTAAGTCATTAGAAAGCTTACAGTTCTCTTATTAAATTGTTAGTATACCAATACATTTTCATTACGAGGCACTAAACACGACAGTTATTCGAGAAAAGTTAATATGCTACAAATCTTCGGTGTTAAAGTTTCTGACATGTGAGTTTATAGGTAGGGTATAAACTGGGGTAAAAATCTTATGGTGTTGTATTTTTCAACTATATAAGATAAGTATTTATGCGAACTCAAATTGTTAAACTGTAAATGCATGCTATAAAATAAAATTTTGTACATTCTTTACCTAGCTTAAACGTTGTTCCAAAAAATATTATTACAGTATCGTGGATCTTCATCAATCTTTTTTTAAATTGTTTTTGATGTTTGTTCAAGAAACTTTATATCAGTAATTCTAATAAATTATATGGACATTGATAAAATGATAAAAAACAAAATGGCTTTTTTTAACTCTCTTAATTTGCTTTAAAACAGTATTAGTGGATTTTGAAAGACTAAATTATAAATTTCTAGTGAGAATTTAAAATTTTATTACCGCGGCGCAGACAGCGGACGATTTGATTATACAGGGTGTTAATTAAATATGTTATATATTAATTTAACAGACGATTCTTTAAGGAATTTTGAGACAAAAAGTTCATCTAAACATGGCTCCGCAAATTTTTTGTTCTCAAAATACAGGATGTTAAAGTTTAAAAAAAAATCGTAAATATCTTAAATATCCTGTATCTAATTTGGTTGTAATTTGGCGGTGGTGTTAATAATATTGAGGAGCTAATTTAGCCCAACTTGCCTTAATTTATTAAGTCCAGTGGCGTCTCGAGCGGGATCAAAACAAATATTTGTAACAAAAAATGTACGCCACTGACATTTGTGCAATTTTTTTTTGTTCTTTTTATTAAGCAAATCGAAATACAACTTTTTTTGTCTCTTGAGTTTTTTTCGTATGCTTAGTTTTCAAGAAAAAAATAAAGTTCACTTAATTTCATATCCCTGGACCACACCAGGAATATGAGGAAAAGTTTTTTTCGAAATTATTTTCTTCTTTTATATTTTTTATTAACAAATATGTTACAACAACAACAAATATTAATAATAATTAGTACTTTAACCCTTTCGCAATGACTTTTTTTTAAATGTTTTTCTCCATGGAAAGTTCAAAACCGAACATGGACGTTTCGCAAGTGAAACAAAGAAAACAAATAAACCACTAAAACAGAGTGAGATCGAATTTAAACTAGGACATACGCGCCAAAATAGCTTAAACAGCGTACGCTCGACGAAGGTTGCCGTATGCCTCGAATCGCTGTCTTCGCTGTTCGAGAGAGCGCTTGATACAAGTATCGACACATTGCAAAGCTTTGTCTCACTTCTTTCACACAGTTAAAGGGGTTGTCCGTTTCTGTTAAATACATTACACTTTATCCCTATGTTCGGTTTTGGATTTTCCACAAATGTATGTATCCCAGACACTTGCTTAAAAAACACTTTTGGCTTGTAAGGCTATTATTTTACATATTCATATATCCCATTCGTATTTTTTGCTTAATAGATGATCTTCGCATAAGAGCCTGGGGAATGAAGCAATCAAACTTTCAATTTTAAGAGATCACTTTAAACTATTGGTTAGTAAACTATATTTTAATATACCCAAGAAGCCAGAAAAAGCAAGCAAGACCTACTACGTAGACGATTTAGTCGATTGTCTTAAAGGTACTGTTTGAAGGCAAGATCGGCGGAGAGTCCTTTTCAATGCATAGACGGGAGTATGACAAAGTTCAAGGAAAGATCCAGTCTCAAGTGATATCAACCCATAAAGCCCATTAAGCATGGTATCAAAATTTGGGAGCGTTGTGACTCTTTAACTGGCTACGTCTACGACTTCGATATAGTGGGTGGAAGAGAAGAAGGTGCTTTTAAAGGAACCTAAGGAGTTTTTTACGTCAGTAAGTTTAAGAGACGCCTTACATTGGCTGCTGTTGAAACTTGCATTTGCACAAGGAAAAATAAGCCAAAATTTCCAAAGAAAAAGCGTACTCGCAAAGAAACTGAAAGGGAATGTAATGAAAATGGTACACTTCCATGCTTATGGATGGACATAAAAGTCCTCGTACTCGGTAACTGCCATGAGAAACACAGACTGAAGCAAATCGTAAGCAGAAAGACGACAGGCAGTAAGGTTATTACCCAATGCTTCAAAACTATAGAATTCTTTAACATGCCTATGGGAGGGGAAGATCTTTTAGACCAGTTAACTGGTCTCTATGATATAGATAGAAAGTCCCTAAAATGGTGCAAAAAAGTATTTTACAAGCTGTTATTAACTGCTGCCGTAAATGCTGGGCTTATTACTAAAGAATCACGCCAACGTTCCAACATTCTTTTCTTGGCGTTTTTGGTTGACCTAGCAGAAAATTTTGTCGGTTTAGGGCGCCAGAATGCAAAATTAGTATAAAGAGAGCATATAGTCGATTAAAAAGCGCTTCCCGAACACTTTTAAATGTAGGAGATCATCTACGAAAACCTGGAAAAGATGTCGAAGATGTACGGAAAAAAATTAAAAAGCGCACATTGACTATTTGTAGCGCCTGCGCAATACCTTTATGTGCAAGCTGTTTCACACCATTCCATACATAATCATTGTTTTTATTTTTCCTGCGTTTTCTTACAAATAAAACTAAAAGTAAGTTTAAGTTTATGTTTAGTTCTTTTTAAGAACATTGTACTGCAGGTATACATATGTCCCAGAGAAAAATACTATTGGGACATATGTGTTTCGGCCTATTTTTTTATATAAATAATTTGGCATTATTTTCTTAAGGCTTAAGTCATTTGTTATCACTAAAATAAATGTTTTTCATTTTAATAAAGTTATTTTCTCTAAAGAAAAAAAGTCGTCTTTTTTAAATACATTTTTTGTTTTTAGTCTCGAAAGGGTTAAGCACCTTTTTTTAATCGGTGGCATATTTGCCACCGAAACATAGATAAGTATTTGAATTTTTCGGTTTTTTTTTCTGTTTTAGGTGATCTGCTGGTTTAGGGGGGTCAGTAGGACTGAGCAAGCTTAATCTCCATACACCGGGACTAGGACCAAAGCGATCCCATTGTATAGTTAGAAATACCATCATTAGTCTATTACACTGTATTTATATCAGTAACATAATCTAAATCCGGGGTACATTAAGGCATCTTATTTCTTGTTTGATACATTTTTTATTCTGATCCCTAATACACCTACTATTTTTAATTCTAATTTAAAAACTATTTTTTTTTAGCGTTTTTTTTTGTTTACCAATGTGTAAAAAAATCTTTAATCAAAAGAAGGGCGTTCTCTTGTCTCGTGTTAACCCTTTAAACGATAGAAAAATCAGTCTCTCGTCTCGACCATAGAGAATCTTTTGTTCCGGCGGCATCACTAGTAATAACAAAAATTCCTTTAAAATATAGGTTTTAATTTTTTTTGATAAAAATGTGGAACGTTTTGATTCAATTAGTTCTATCTATCAGTTGTTATATTAGTAGCGTCTATGAATACATAAAACTGCTAAAATTTGGAAGTCCTTAAGAACCCGGCTTGCCACCCCGGCGATCCGGGTTCGATTCCCAGAGCCGGAGAGACACTTTTAGGAGTAGTTATTTAAAATAACGTAATAAGTGGTGGCACTACCGCGTTGTCTAAAAGGAGCTGTGAAATGCAACATTTGCATGTTTTATAGCTTGGACAACGTTGACGGAACAACTGGGAAGAAATGGGTTAACACCGGAAAACCATATATTTTCTTGTTTATATTTTAATTTTTATTAATAATATATATATTATAATAATAATAATATATATTTATAAATAAATATTATTATATTATAATAAAATATATATTATTATTATTTTAAGAAATGATGTAGGATATATATAAATATCAAAATTTTAGTCATACAGTAAAAAAACCAATGTGTATTTTTTTTAATAATTTGTTTTTGTATTATTCCAAATCCGAAACCTTTAGGAGGGAGCAAACAAATATTTATATTGTTTAAAAAATATTTATGATATTTAAATGGAACATTTTTTTTAAATCACTGTAACTTTTTAAATCTTATTTTTTGTCAGTTCTACACGAAATCTTTTTTGTGGATAATTAAATTTTCTACAAAAATAGTTTAATAATAATTTCTCGTATTTTTCATAGTTTCGAAGATATCGTGAACTTTAATTTTTAATAGCAGAAATTTTACTCAATTTTCGTCATACAGTAATAATTGCTAATAAGATATTTTTTATACATAGTCCAGAAAACAAACCATTTTCTCAGCAATTTTTATAAAATGCATAGAATGACTTAAAATTTTGACAGTAGGTAGGGAATAATCCAAGGATCAAAATCTATATAATGCCGAAAAGCGCCTTTACCTTGGGGGTGGTTGCTAAACCATCTCGAGAGTGGAATTTTTTATTATATTCTGAAACAGGAATCAATGAAAATTGATTTTTAAACAAAAAATGTTTAATGCATTTTTTTGTAAAATGCATACTTTTCGAGTTATTCGCGATCGAAAGTCGGAGTTTTTTTGTCGATAAAATCAATGTTTTTAATCGGTTTTTTGCAAATAACTCGATAAGTATGCATCGTATTAAAAAAAAAACTACAGGTAACAAAATTGTAGCTTTTAAATAACCGAATAAAATGATTTTTTTGTAAATGCTGTGGGACCAATACAAACCAAGTTGTGGTTTGTTAAAGGTTAGTTGTTATTCATCAAACACAAAATTTCAGGGTTTCAAAGGCAAATAACGGAAAATTTACGTATTTTTGAGGGAAACTAATAATAACTTTTTTAAACCATTTACAAAGACCTTTCTTTTATTAAAAAAAAGGTATGTATCATAAAAATTAAGTGAGTTATGATTAAAATACGGTTAGACCAAATTTTTTTGAGTACAAAAATCATCGAAAACAACCCCACAATTACGATCTACTAATATGACACATTAGATTTTTCAATACATTTTTTAATATAATTGTACGTATTTTTTAAATTTTATCTATTAAATATATATTTTTTCATTAATCCCCAATAGGGGTTGCTTTTAAGGGTTGAAATACTTCAACTAATATTTCAAAGATTAAACATTTTTTATTCAACTTATTTGAGCCAAGTTTTATTTGATTTAAGCTTTAAGCTTTAATATGAAAGTGGAGTAGGTTTTGAAGGTTTTTGTAATAAGGGGTAGTTTTTACCCCAAAAAAATAAAAAGCAACCTTTAGCATAATGGAGATTATGCTTAAGGTAGGGGGGTAAGTTAAGCTTCATCCCAAATTTTTATGCAACAATTTTTAGGGTTTATAATTTTTATTAAATTAAATCATAATAAGGGTTGATTTTTAAGGGCTGAAAAATGTCAAATAATGTTTCAAGGAAACAAAATACTACTTTTATAACTTATTTGAGTCAATTTTACTAAACTTAAGCTTTAATGTATAGTTTTATAGGTTTTAGCAATAAAGGGTAGCTTTCACCCCTAAAAAATAAAGAGCGCCCATCGGCATAATATAGATTTTAAAGAGGAGGGTAAGCTAAGCTTAATCCCAAATTTTCATGCAAATCTATGCATTTTGAAAAAATTGACAGGTTTTGCAAATATATGTATTATAAGCAATTATATAAAATATAACAGTCCGAAAATTGAGTAAAATTTCTCAGAAATTGAAGTTCACGATATTTTCGAAACTATAAAAAAATACGAGACATTATTATAAAACTATTTTTGTAGAAAATGGGTCCCATATCTCACGTTTTAGATAATAAAATTTAAAAGTACTAGAACCACCACTGGCTACAATAATTTGTTTCATAGATACCAAATATCGTCGGTTTAGAAATAAAAGTAACCAAGTACCATTTTTTGAAAAAGATGCTTAAACTACCTTAACAGCTTGCCGTAGAAATTCTATTACATAAAAAAACTCATAAACTAGCTTTACTTCTACTAAAAACCTTTTTAGTAAAATATGAAACCTAATAATGACGGTTTTTCTTTAATCCTTCACGGCAATGTTTGTATAAAATGATTGTTATTTCCTAAACTAAAAAAAAGAAATTAAAAGCGACATTTACCTTTAAACCGAAGATATTTGGTTATTAATTTGTGCAATGTATGGTGTAAAGTTAATTATAATATATTATTTAAAAAAAATTAAGGGATAGTTCTTAAATTTTTAACCTTCTGTAAACTTAATCGGCACATTCAGGAAAATCGCCACCACCATTTAAAAAAAAACTCCGATTTAGTAAATATTAATCCCCTTTTGGAAAAAGAATTTTAAGTTTTTTAAATGTTTACACCTTGGTAATATTGTGATACCTATTTAAAGACAGTACAGAAGAAAAACCAGAGATTTTTCAAGTAATATTCTTTGTTTTAGTTTCCATATAAGTTACATAATAGTCTTCTGGGTAGCACCAAAAAGATGGACGTTACACGGTTATTAATAAAATAATAAATGAGCACTACAAAAAATAATTACATTTAAAAACCATTCCTTTTTTGAATTTATTGCATTTATAATAACGATTCTGTCCCACCTAACATAGTTTTATTTGGCTTTTAGAAGTTGAACGAGCTTCTCTTTATTCGTTAGTAAATAAGTTAACTTATATTGGAAATATTTAAAATTCGCCAAAAATTGCAAACGAAATTTTAAAAACATTATGCTTAACAATTTTAATAAAAGTGTTTGAAGTATACAACATTGGTTTAAGTTTATTAAGGTAGTGTGAAGAAATTAATAATAGAAATTTTACTTTAGCTCTTCTTTCCATATAGGGTAAATTGTTTATCAAAGAAAGAATCTAGTCAGGGTCTAAATAAGGAATTCTGTATACCTATTTAAATTTAACTAGTTTCCTAGATAATGGAAAAAAGAGCAAAACCTAGGCCGATAAAAATAGTAAGCAATTTATTATCCGGTCAAAATAGACATTCACCCTTGCATAAATTCCCTAGAGGCTGAAAATTTACATGAACGTTAGGGATACCATTTTAATGAAATTGTGAAAAGTCCCCATCGATCTCATATGCAAAAAAAAATTGTACAAGGTTAAAGTTCGCGAAAATGTTTTTTTTTTTTTTTTAGAGAAACGGTGAGTTTTATGATAAAAATAGCTTAATCAAAAATTGTAGATCATGCAATTTTCTACAAAAATTGTCCTTTAACTTTTTTCCCCTAAATTCACCATTTTTTTCCATTTCTGAGAGAAAGCGATTCTAAAATTTACTAAAGTTTTATTTCCTATACTATGCACACGTTTTTACGCCACCTGCGCGGTAGTGTACTTGACGCGTTTTTTTTTAACGTGGTTTTTCCAGTAGGCCAACTCCACAGTCTACTTTATTAAATCCTAGTAGAATAAAAGGTCTTCTTACTCAATATTTTCTTCTGCTTCTTCATCTTCTTCTTTTTCTTCTTCTCTTTCTCCATCTTTTTCTTCATCCTGACTTTATGTAAATTGTTCAAACAGCGATACATCAGTTGTTTCGTCGTTAATGTAAGGATCTTCTTCTGTTGAAGATTGAACACATTTGAACACTACTGGCCTTATCAACTGGTGCATGCTGGTAAACAAAATAAACCAACTTTTTTGCAGCCGCATTTTGACTTACACCCTTTTTTGCAGTTTTTGCAAAAATAGTATTAATGAGCTTCTCTGGTGCAGGTGGAAGTAGTGTGTGGATTGGTTCCAATACATTATCAATCAGCTTTCAACCTCATTCTTCTGGGTTCAGTTGATTAAAAAGCTACAATAATTGAACTTGATAATTTACCCGATAAAAATGTTGATAAGCAGAAGCCGAGGTTGGAGGAAAAGAAGCTACTTGCGTACGTTCTTTATTTCGAGAAAGTTTTGCAAAGGATAAGTAACGTAACTTATCTATGCAAGTTTCTTTTTTTGGAGCACCATATACTGTAAGAAGAAACCGAATTCCGTGGGTAATTATAGTTTCTGAAGTAGAGTTGACATCTTCAAAAACTTTAGCAGATGTATCCAAGTCTTTTTTAAATAATTTAAAAGCTGTTGTTTTACCCCTTTGGAACGTTGCAGAGGTTGTATCACAGCTAGTCATAGCATGTAAAAATAAAATGTGATTTTTACATTTAAGAAAGGGCGATAAACTCAAATTTGAAAATATTTGCGATGGTTGTTGAGCCTTGCCTGGCTAAAAAATAAATGATTTTTTCAATTGGGGTTCGAGCGGTAAGTAATACCAACAGATCAACATCTCCACCAACAACAACATTTGTGTTTGTAAACATAACTTGGATTGAATTGATTAACTGCAGTTTCTATGATGAGTAAATCAGTATTAGTTACGCGGACTAATAGTTTTATTTATATTTTGCCTGCAATGATGTGTATAAGCAGCGAAATTTAGTAAATTTCAAAGTCACTTTTTCTTAGAAAAGGTGACTTTTGGGGGAAAAAGTGTAGAGACAATTTTTGTTGACAACTGCATGATCCACATTTTTTTAGCTATTTTTATCATAAAACTAACCGTTCCGCTAAAAAATTAAAAAAACATTTTCGCAAACTTTGACCTTGCATAAATATTTTTGCACACATGGGATCTCTGGGGACTTTTTACTATAATGGTATCCCTAACGTTCATGTAAATTTTCGGCTTTTTGGGAATTTATCCAATGGTTCCCCTATTTTTCGGGCTAACTTGACCCGATAATTAAAATCTGTAGGTGTATAAAATATGTAATTGTATATTTTAGGATCAAACACCGAGTTCGCCCAATGGACGGAAAAAGTGGCCAAAACGTGTTCTGGTTGACAGCATATTGCCAATGTCCGAAATATCGCTTTCCGGCCGTTTAACGTAGACCCGAACGCGTTCTGGACCTTTCGCAATTGCCAGAATGCGTCTAGCATACAAAGAAGCCGTCCACAAACAGATTTTGTGCTGACCAGAACTAACCATGAATGACTAGAACTTAGAGCTTTTGAATTTGTCCAAATTATCCCTACATAAAAGTTATTAATACATTTTTTATAATTTTTGATATGGTAGAAGTTATAAATTTTTTTAAAAGTGTAATAATAATACAATATATTCCCCGGGGTTTTTCTAATACGCTGTTAAAATTTTGTTTATAGCTTCTACAAATAATTAAGACAAATTTAAAAGCCCTAAGTTCTAGTCGGTCATGGTTAGTTCTGGTTAGCAAAGCGGCTTTTTATTTTTTCCAATTATATTTCATACGTAAAAATGCGAGGACGTATTAAAAAAGACCTCAAATTATTACATTAAAATGTAATTTTTAAGGCGAGTCCCTGCATAATAAAGCATGTTTCATGTGTCAACACTGTCAAGAAGCTCGCCAGCGGGGGTGTCGTTAGTCGCGAGTATCGCCAATAGCTTATTAGGAGTTTTGGTTAGTTGTGGTTAGTTTTGGCTGACTTGGGAAAATCAGTATGCATTCTGGCAATTGCAAAAGGTCCAGAACGCGTTCTGGTCTACGTTAAACGGCCGGCAAGCGATATTTCTAACATTGGCAATATGCTATCGACCAGAACGCGTTTTGGCCACTTTTTCCGTCCAGTGGCCGAAATCGGTGTTTGATCCTAACATACAAAACAGATTTTACGACTAATTTCAAAATGAAACCTCGCGAACCGCGAATAATGTTTATGTTTAAATGGCAATTTTGCACTGAATTTTAAAAATAGTACACCAAATAAGTATAACCAAGAATCTAAGTGCATTTAAATACTTGCCTAGGAATTTTTTTGGCTAGATTTGATGCACACAGCCTACTTGATATGAAATATTTTTAAGTAAATTTTTTAGTCCGAGTCTGACGGTTCAGTCTCATTCAATTCCCACAAAAAGTGCTAAACGGAGTTTTTACTTCAATAAAAGTTAAGCTACTACTATTTAAAGCTATCGCAGGCTTTACCATTCTTACTTCATTATGGACCTCGACAAATACTAACACGCTTTTTTCATTTTCCTTGTTTTCTTTATTATAAGTTTTTGTTCTCGGCTTTGTGAAAGAGCCGTATGTTTTTAATTTATGTTTCAGTCGTCGAAATATATCCTTAAATGTTTCTCGTCTTTTTGTATAGCAAATAAAATATAAAGTTTGCGCCATTTCTTGGTTTTTTCCACTTTCGATATAAACTGATATCATATCAATTTTTTTAAAATTTTCACAAATTAATATGAAAAAATGAAATTGACGTTAAATGTTAATAACAGCTAGAATGTCTACATAGTTTCGTTTCTAGGATATTAGCTTTTGTTTTATGGCCTGCTGTGGTTTCATGTAAGTTTAAATAAGTCGCACAGAAAACCAATATTATTATTCATAGTGTATTATATTTGAAAAAAAAAAGAATTTAATATGGTATATTTTTAGAATCAAATATACGGAGTGTTTCATTAAAAAAAATAGTTTAGGCCCAATAACTTTTTTACCTCACACCGTATACTTATTCTGAAAACGGCAGATTATTCAAAATTTAGGGTAAAGAAACTTTTGTATCAAATATTTTTCTGTATATCTTTTAACTAAAAGAATATACGGTCATTCTGAAATTGATAATTTTTCGATTTTTTCTCGTATCTCTTAAGGCAGCAAAAATTTTTTAGTTTTGATTTTACCATTTTAAGTTAAACCCAAAAAGAGTACATGACGGCAGGGAGCGGAGTGTATGGTCCCCACTATACACTCCGCTGAATCGATTGCAAACCCAAATTTTCGTTAAATCATGCATACAGGGTGATTGGTAAGTAGAGGCGAAAAATAAAGACCCGAATTAATTTTTTAATTTTGATTCAAAAACCAAGAATACTTTTTTGAAAATTTTCCTTTGTTTCCAAGATATTTCACTATAAAGTTTTGCAAAGAAAAAATAAAATCACATTGTGTGTGTCGCTAACCTTAGTTATTTCAAACTGTTACGTCATATGTAATCAAGTTTGACCGTTTCCAAAAGTTAGACACTTGACAATCTGTTATTGGAAAAATTACAAGAAAATAAAGTTCACTAACAAAGAATACGGTGATATTAATTATGTGTATGGGTTTTGCGATGTGTTTGTCACGAGTATCAGCGGAGATTTCCAAAGAGACGGTAACTTTCCCGGCGAGTTTTTTCTGACACATTTCACAGACTTCGTAAATGTGGAAGATTAGCGACACCCACAATGTGATTTAAAAGTTTTTCTTTGGCAAAACTTTATAGTGAAATATCTTGGAAAAGAAGGAAAATTTGCAAAAATAAGTATTCCCGGTTTTCGATTCAAAATTAAAAAATTAATCCGGGTCTTCATTTTTCGCCTCTACTTACCAATCACTTACCAATCATTTATCGATTTTGAATTCTTGAGCAAAAATAAATCCATGTTTCAATAAATGTCTCTATACCTAATCCCCACCCTTTTTGAAATTTTTGTAAATTTCTGATTTTATAGAGCTTTAGTAAAATTTGTTTTTCATCGTAAATATTTAAACTAGAATTAAATTACTATAGCCAATATTTAGTAAACATACTATTACTGGGATATGGTTTAACATTTTTATTAAAATATTATACAGGGTGGTCAAAAAGTAATTTCTAATATTATGAATGTTTTTTGGGAAATAACTCTTTTATTTTAAATGGAACACCCCGTATTTGACTATTTAATATTATGCAGAATTTTATTACCAATTCATTGATATAGGGTTTGCCTATACCTAAAACTGTTACTTTTTTAATTATTTCGAATTTTGTGTAGGGCGCGCTTTTAACACGTAATAACTTAGTAATAACAATCGTAACGTCTCTGTGTCAAAGCCTCTTTAGTTAAAAAATATTTTATTATGGTAATACTATACGTGTTAAACGCTCGCATTACACAAAATTCGAAATAATTAAAAAAGTAACGGTTTTAGGTATAGGCAAACCATATATCAATAAATTGGTAATAAAATTCTGCATAATATTAAATTATCAATTATCAAGGTGTTCCATTTAAAAAAAGAGAATTATTTGCAAAAGAACTTTCATAATATTATAAATTATTTTTTGACCCCCCTGTATAATATTTTAATAAAATGTTAAACCATATCGTAGTAATAGTATGTTCACTAAATATTGGCTATGGTAATTTATTTCTAGTTTAAATATTTACGATAAAAAAAAATTTAACTAAAGTTCTACAAAATTAGAAATTTGCAAATATTTTAAAAAGGGTGGGGATTAGGTATAGGGATATTTATTGAAACATGTCTTTATTTTTGCTCTAAAATTCAAAATTGAAAAGAAATACAGAGTGCCCCATTTAAAAAAAAAACATAACTTTGATATGGAACTTTTTTTTTAATCACCCTGTATAAAAGCAAATATTTTTAAATGAAGGTCCTTTACCGTCTGCATATATCCTGCAAATGAATTTTTTTAAAATTCTTACGGGCGTTCGTATAAACTCCGTGGCGGTTAAGGTGCAACACCCTTTATTTGTTTATTTATTTACGAAAAATAAATAAATTTTATAAATTATCTTACACCTCTTCCACGGCTTCCAAGCATGATTTTACGCAGCTATCAGATAAAGTTTTCATCGGGCACCGTGCCAATATTATTACATTTATGGAGAAACCCTATAAGTGTCGAAAATTGGACAGCCTGCATATTACTTGCTTTTTACAAAATAATTTTTCTGCCATTTAAAAACAGTACAATTTAGACCAGGACTGAAACCTTTGAGAAGGGTAAAATGTGAAAAAAATAATAGTAGGATGAAATCCATTAAAAAAGGAAGATAATATAACAAAAATAAGAGGAAACATAATTTACGGGCGATCTGAGGTCGGGAAATGGAAGGGGGTGAGTTTTTAAGGGTAAAAAACGATGGATCTCGATTTCTGGCAAAACTACAAGTCATATGAAAAAAAGTTAATTGGCAAAGTTGTAGGTAATAAAAAGATTTACAACTTTTGTATTTACACTTTTTTACATAACCCCAAAATTTATGTGTAAAATTGAAAAAACCAAGTTTTGGGTTTATATTTTTATCTTAAAAAAAAAACACGAAACTTGGTGAAAACTTACCTTTTTATGTCCCAAACACAGTGTGATTTTCTGATTTAAAATATTATTTTTTTTTACCTTATTTGGACTTAATATCGAAATAGCACCCTAATTTTCAATCGAAAATTCTCGTGTCAAAATATCGGCTTATTTAAAAAAGTCGATGGGCTTTTTGTTTGTTGAAATATCTACTTTTTGATGGTGTAAAAAAGAATACGTTACTATGGTAAATGTTCTCAGAAAATGCAAACAAAAACGAAAAACGCTCGAATCCATTTTTTTTTTAAATCATTATATACAATTTTCAGCTATTTATTAAAATGTGCACTTTAATTACTCAAATAACGTAAGATTTTATGCTACATTAATAAACAAAAATTACAAATCAGAATATACTACTATAATTAACAATTAACTGTACATAATGAATTAAAAAAAAAAATCGAATTCGAGTTTTTTTCGTTTCTTTGCATTTTCTGAGAGCATTTACCATAGTAATGTATATATTTTTATATTATCAGAAAGTACATATTTTAACGAACAAAAAGCCCACCGACTCTTTTAAAAAGCAGATATTTTGACAATTTTCGATTGAAAATTAGGGTTATTTTTCGATTTTAGGTCAAAATGAGATGAAAAAAAATATATTTTAAATAAAAAAAATTGCAGTAAGTTTGAGACATAAAAAGGTAAGTTTTCACGAAATTTCGTAAAAAATATTTTTTTTTGTAAAAGATAAAAATAAAAAACCAAAAACTTGGTTATTTGAATTTTTCACATAACTTTTGAAGTTATGTGAAAAAAGTGTAAATACAAAAGTTGTAGATCATTTTATTACCTACAAGTTTTCCATCTAACTTTTTTTCATAGATCTTGTAGCTTTGCCGGAAATCGAGATAAACCGTTTTTACCCTTAAAAACTCACCCCCTTCCACTTCCGGACCTCAGATCGCCCGTAAATGATTTTTTCATTCATTTTTTTCATATTCTCTGCCTTTTCCAATGGGTTTCATCCAACTATTATTTTTTTTGTTTCACAAATTATCGACCCTGGTCTAAATAGGGTAAAGACTAATATCTTTTAAAAGGGGATACGCTCGAAATGTCTTCGTTCACTTTCAAACATGCCACTAATAAAGGTCTAGTAGGCCTGCTCTAATTGTGTTCTTAATTTCGTTGTTTAAAGGATCTCGCATATTACCAGTGGAAAAACATTCTGACGAATTGGCTGAAACTTGGCAGAAAGAAAGTGTTTGTAAATTCTATTTACCTGTATGACTAGATTTAAACACATAAATAATACTACCTACCTAATTCTGATTTGACGTCAACTTTTGTATTTCCGCCCGTATAAAAATTAGTTCATCCTGTAATTGCCTAATAAAAATAAAAGTTGTATGTTGCCAAGAAACAATTTAATTAACCGTAAAAAACATCACGCTAATAAATAAAACGAAATTTTAGAAAATGCGTAACTAAACTTCCGAATTATCATAAATATTGTAAGTTACAGTACAGAAGAAAAACCAGAGATTTTTCAAGTAATATTCTTTGTTTTAGTTTCCATATAAGTTACATAATAGTCTTCTGGGTAGCACCAAAAAGATGGACGTTACACGGTTATTAATAAAATAATAAATGAGCACTACAAAAAATAATTACATTTAAAAACCATTCCTTTTTTGAATTTATTGCATTTATAATAACGATTCTGTCCCACCTAACATAGTTTTATTTGGCTTTTAGAAGTTGAACAAGCTTCTCTTTATTCGTTAGTAAATAAGTTAACTTATATTGGAAATATTTAAAATTCGCCAAAAATTGCAAACGAAATTTTAAAAACATTATGCTTAACAATTTTAATAAAAGTGTTTGAAGTATACAACATTGGCTTAAGTTTATTAAGGTAGGTGAAGAAATTAATAATAGAAATTTTACTTTAGCTCTTCTTTCCATATAGGTAAATTGTTTATCAAAGAAAGAATCTAGTCAGGGTCTAAATAAGGAATTCTGTATACCTATTTAAAATTTAACTAGTTTCTGATAATGGAAAAAAAAGCAAAACCTAGGCCGATAAAAATAGTAAGCAATTTATTATCCGGTCAAAATAGACATTCACCCTTGCATAAATTCCTAGAGGCTGAAAATTTACATGAACGTTAGGGATACCATTTTAATGAAATTGTGAAAAGTCCCCATCGATCTCATATGCAAAAAATTGACAAGGTTAAAGTTCGCGAAAATGTTTTTTTTTTTTTTTAGAGAAACGGTGAGTTTTATGATAAAAATAGCTTAATCAAAAATTGTAGATCATGCAATTTTCTACAAAAATTGTCCTTTAACTTTTTTCCCCTAAATTCACCATTTTTTTCCATTTCTGAGAGAAAGCGATTCTAAAATTTACTAAAGTTTTATTTCCTATACTATGCACACGTTTTTACGCCACCTGCGCGGTAGTGTACTTGACGCGTTTTTTTTTTTAACGTGGTTTTTCCAGTAAGCCAACTCCACAGTCTACTTTATTAAATCCTAGTAGAATAAAGGTCCTTTACTCAATATTTTCTTCTGCTTCTTCATCTTCTTCTTTTTCTTTTTTCTCTTTCTCCATCTTTTTCTTCATCCTGATTTTATGTAAATTGTTCAAACAGCGATACATCAGTTGTTTCGTCGTTAATGTAAGGATCTTCTTCTGTTGAAGATTGAACACATTTGAACACTACTGGCCTTATCAACTGGTGCATGCTGGTAAACAACAAAATAAACCAACTTTTTTGCAGCCGCATTTTGACTTACACCCTTTTTTGCAGTTTTTGCAAAAATAGTATTAATGAGCTTCTCTGGTGCAGGTGGAAGTAGTGTGTGGATTGGTTCCAATACATTATCAATCAGCTTTCAACCTCATTCTTCTGGGTTCAGTTGATTAAAAAAGCTACAATAATTGAACTTGATAATTTACCCGATAAAAATGTTGATAAGCAGAAGCCGAGGTTGGAGGAAAAGAAGCTACTTGCGTACGTTCTTTATTTCGAGAAAGTTTTGCAAAGGATAAGTAACGTAACTTATCTATGCAAGTTTCTTTTTTTGGAGCACCATATACTGTAAGAAGAAACCGAATTCCTTGGGTAATTATAGTTTCTGAAGTAGAGTTGACATCTTCAAAAACTTTAGCAGATGTAGCCAAGTCTTTTTTAAATAATTTAAAAGCTGTTGTTTTACCCCTTTGGAACGTTGCAGAGGTTGTATCACAGATGGTCATAGCATGTAAAAATAAAATGGGATTTTTACATTTAAGAAAGGGCGATAAACTCAAATTTGAAAATATTTGCGATGGTTGTTGAGCCTTGCCTGGCTAAAAAATAAATGATTTTTTCAATTGGGGTTCGAGCGGTAAGTAATACCAACAGATCAACATCTCCACCAACAACAACATTTGTGTTTGTAAACATAACTTGGATTTAATTGATTAACTGCAGTTTCTATGATGAGTAAATCAGTATTAGTTACGCGGACTAATAGTTTTATTTATATTTTGCCTGCAATGATGTGTATAAGCAGCGAAATTTAGTAAATTTCAAAGTCACTTTTTCTTAGAAAAGGTGACTTTTGGGGGAAAAAGTGTAGAGACAATTTTTGTTGACAACTACATGATCCACATTTTTTAGCTATTTTTATTTATAAAACTAACCGTTCCGCTAAAAATTAAAAAACATTTTCGCAAACTTTGACCTTGCATAAATATTTTTGCACACATGGGATCTCTGGGGACTTTTTACTATAATGGTATCCCTAACGTTCATGTAAATTTTCGGCTTTTTGGGAATTTATCCAATGGTTCCCCTATTTTTCGGGCTAACTTGACCCGATAATTAAAATCTGTAGGTGTATAAAATATGTAATTGTATATTTTAGGATCAAACACCGAGTTCGCCCAATGGACGGAAAAAGTGGCCAAAACGTGTTCTGGTTGACAGCATATTGCCAATGTCCGAAATATCGCTTTCCGGCCGTTTAACGTAGACCCGAACGCGTTCTGGACCTTTCGCAATTGCCAGAATGCGTCTAGCATACAAAGAAGCCGTCCACAAACAGATTTTGTGCTGACCAGAACTAACCATGAATGACTAGAACTTAGAGCTTTTGAATTTGTCCAAATTATCCCTACATAAAAGTTATTAATACATTTTTATAATTTTTGATATGGTAGAAGTTATAAATTTTTTAAAAGTGTAATAATAATACAATATATTCCCCCGGGTTTTTCTAATACGCTGTTAAAATTTTGTTTATAGCTTCTACAAATAATTTAAAACAAATTTAAAAGCCCTAAGTTCTAGTCGGTCATGGTTAGTTCTGGTTAGCAAAGCGGCTTTTTATTTTTTCCAATTATATTTCATACGTAAAATGCGAGGACGTATTAAAAAGACCTCAAATTATTACATAAAATGTAATTTTTAAGGCGAGTCCCGCATAAAAAAGCATGTTTCATGTGTCAACACTGTCAAGAAGCTCGCCAGCGGGGGGTCGTTAGTCCGGAGTATCGCCAATAGCTTATTGGAGTTTTCGTTAGTTGTGGTTGTTTTGGTGACTTGGGAAAATCAGTATGCATTCTGGCAATTGCAAAGTCCAGAACGCGTTCTGGTCTACGTTAAACGGCCGGCAAGCGATATTTCTAACATTGGCAATATGCTATCGACCAGAACGCGTTTTGGCCACTTTTCCGTCCAGTGGCCGAAATCGGTGTTTGATCCTAACATACAAAACAGCTTTTACGACTAATTTCAAAATGAAACCTCGCGAACCGCGAATAATGTTTATGTTTAAATGGCAATTTTGCACTGAATTTTAAAAATAGTACACCAAATAAGTATAACCAACAATCTAAGTGCATTTAAATACTTGCCTAAGAAATTTTTTGGCTAGATTTGATGCACACAGCCTACTTGATATGAAATATTTTTAAGTAAATTTTTTAGTCCGAGTCTGACGGTTCAGTCTCATTCAATTCCCACAAAAAGTGCTAAACGGAGTTTTTACTTGAATAAAAGTTAAGCTACTACTATTTAAAGCTATCACAGGCTTTACCATTCTTACCTCATTATGGACCTCGACAAATACTAACAAGCTTTTTTCATTTTCCTTGTTTTCTTTATTATAAGTTTTTGTTCTCGGCTATGTGAAAGAGCCGTATGTTTTTAATTTATGTTTCAGTCGTCGAAATATATCCTTAAATGTTTCTCGTCTTTTTGTATAGCAAATAAAATATAAAGTTTGCTCATTTCTTGGTTTTTTCCACTTTCGATATAAACTGATATCATATCAATTTTTTTAAAAATTTTCACAAATTAATATGAAAAAATGAAATTGACGTTAAATGTTATAACAGCTAGAATGTTCACATAGTTTCGTTTCTAGGATATTAGCTTTATGGCCTGCTGTGGTTTCATGTAAGTTTAAATAAGTCGCACAGAAAACCAATATTATTCATAGTGTATTATATTTGAAAAAAAAGAATTAATATGGTATATTTTTAGAATCAAATATATGAGTGTTTCATTAAAAAAAATAGTTTAGGCCCAATAACTTTTACCTCACACCGTATCTTATTCTGAAAACGGCAGATTATTCAAAATTTAGGTAAAGAAACTTTTGTATCAAATATTTTTCTGTATATCTTTTAACTAAAAGAATATACGGTCATTCTGAAATTGATAATTTTTCGATTTTTTCTCGTATCTCTTAAGGCAAAAAATTTTTTAGTTTTGATTTTACCATTTTAAGTTAAACCCAAAAAGAGTACATGACGGCAGGGAGCGGAGTGATGGTCCCCACTATACACTCGCTGAATCGATTGCAAACCCAAATTTTCGTTAAATCATGCATCAGGGTGATTGGTAAGTAGAGGCGAAAAATAAAAGAATTAATATTTTAATTTTGATTCAAAAACCAAGAATACTTTTTTGAAAAATTTTCCTTTGTTTCCAAGATATTTCACTATAAAGTTTTGCAAAGAAAAATAAAATCACATTGTGTGTGTCGCTAACCTTAGTTATTTCAAACTCGTTACGTCATTTAAATTTGGGGTTTAAAAGTTAAAATTTTAAATTTTTTGAAAATTAAAAAATAAAGTTTAAAAAAATCGGTGATTTAATTTTAAAAAGGGGGTTTTGTGTTTTAAAATATAAAAAAAATTTTAATTTA
>JAHBCN010006886.1:0-40000 GCA_019359885.1 Listronotus oregonensis
AATTTAAATAATACCTGGTTACCTATGCTTGATGCTTAAGTAATTTCAGGTCAACTTAAAATCAATTAACACACCACACTACATTTTTTGTCTTTTTGAAAATTATAACTATACCAGTCAAAGAACCGAGTATGTCATTTATGACATAATTTTAAAAAACTATCAAATTTTTTAAGTTTTTAATCAAAAATGTTCTTAAAAATATAGTTTAAATTGCTATTTTATTTTAATTTTATCTTGACCAGCCGACGTATCACCGAAACGTAGATTAGTGTTTTCTTTATTTTTTTGGGTTTTTCGGGGCTTTTCTTCTTTTTTTCTTGCAGGCGATCTGCAAGGTTATAGGGGTCAATAGGGCTGGGCAGGCTCAGTTCATTATACCCTGGGACCTAGACCGGAGTGGTCCCATTTTTCCGAAAAATTGTAAGGCGAGTAACCCCAAAGAAAACATACTGAAAAATAAAGGGTGTCTCATTTTAAAAGCTGAGGCCTTTTTCACGGAAACCGGAAGTGACCAGAAGTCATGTGAATTGTCAAAATAATATCAAATTTGACATTACATGATATTCCCGAGTTTTATTTTTCTATTTTGAAAAGTGCATAAGAAAAGGGTATAAGTCATGCTCCTGGCTTACCTGTTATATCTAATTGTTGGTAGTTGTGGCTAAATTTTACTAAGTAACCCTGCTGTTATCTATTCTACTCTTATGTATTATTCATAAAAATTAGGTTTAATAAAAAAACAGGCACCTGCAGATTTAAGCGGCCGGATCACGTACTAATAATCATAAATGTGATAAAAGCGGTTTGGAAGGAAACATTTTTTTAAGTAAAAAAAACTAATAAAGCACTTATAAGGTAGCCTACATATTTATGTTTTTATAGATAGGAACAGTAAGGAAGTTGATCAATTTATAATTAATAGCTCCTTGCCTTATATAGGTTATGGTTATTGCTATAAATTCTCCGAGGGATTTAAACACGCAATAAAGAAGCAATTTCGCAATAAATGTCCCTGTACGAAAATCGCATGAGGGTTTCGAATTGCGGAAATGGGATACTCCTTGAACGGGTCGGTGGCATCTTAGAAAACGAGTTATTGCCGAACCGGTCATCTATATTCAAGGTACATTTTGCCATTCTTATGATCACTAAAGTTATTTCAGATTTTTTAATATCGACACAATATTATAAACACAGTAAATGTTTTATTTTATAAGACTCATTTATATCCAGTGTGTTATTAAAACAAAAGTGGCTCGTGAGAGATCTATTTAAAAAATACAAATGACTAGTCCTCAGAAATTTCCGAAAATAAAGGAATAATAAAATCGAATATTTCACCCATGTATAAATTTTCCCATAAGACACGTTAAAAATAAAAAAAATTCAGCGGAAATTTCACGTTGCCTAGACAACGTGGTATTCTAACAGCGTTCGATCTCTACCTGTTTGTTTGTATTGTTAATCAGCAACGTCAAAATCAGTCAAAATGGGTCGATTTGGTCATGTACACGACGAAAAAATAGATAAAGTAATTAAAAAAACCATTTCAGGTATAGTTTTAATTATGTTGCATTAAATTGAAAATTGTATGACAAAAAAAACCACTTTAATAATTTAATACTCCCATATTTCTTCATTCTAGAAATATTCTCTCTAAATACCGCTCGTGCATAAAAATTAACCAGATATTTTTCATTTAAGCTTGTTATACAAATTCCACTCGTTCTTCGAACTGGTGGAATTATAAATAACAACCTTTCATGAAAATTTTTGGTAATTTTTAAGCACTCGTGGTATTACCCCCGAATATTTCACTCATGTATAAATTTTCCCATAAGACACGTTGCCTAGACAACGTAGTTTTTTCTCTTACTTACAAACACAGAACAATCGAACCTCTTTGTTTTGTATTGTCAGTTAGAAACGTTAAAAATCAGTTAAAATGAGTCGATTTGGTCATGTACACGATGAAGAAATAGATAAAGTAAATAAAAAAAAAATCAGGTCTAGTTTTAATTATGTTGCATAAAATTGAAAATTGTATGACAAAAAAAAACCATTTTAATAGTATAATATTCCCATATTTCTTCATTCTAGAAATATTCTCCCTAAATACCGCTTGTGCATAAAAATTAACCAGATAATTTTCATTCAACCTTGTTATACAAATTCAATTGTCAGGGAATTATAAATAACAAGCTTTCATGAAGATTATCAGTAATTTTTAAGCACTCGTGGTATTACCCCTGAACATAACTTACAAAAAATGATTTGTGTATTATAACTTCAAATTAAATTACTACCAAGACAAGTTTTCCATTTCTCATAATATGTGAAATGAAATATTAATTATTAAAATAATTACCTGTTTCTCATTTAAAGTGAGGAAATGATTTTTTTGGGACCCAGATGATTTTTTTTTAATTTCTTTTTTTGTACGTAATTAAAAAAACTTGGTGTAAAATATAATATTTTTAAAGTTGTTAATGAAATTAATGTAAATATTAACATAAAACGAAATGAATTGATAATATAATATGATTTAGTATTAGGATTACGACACGATGAAGAAAAGTAAGGTATTTGGTTAACTCCCATTTTTAACTGTAAGATAAGAATATCCAAATTAGGTATGATTTAAGTAGTTACAGTTATACAGTTTTCATAAAAAAATACGAAGTTTATGATATAATGTTGATAACACATAAAACTAAGTGTGGACACGATTTTCATAAAGTTTTGAGAACTAGTCAAGTATAAATTCAAAAGAAAACATTTATTTAAAACAAATAATACTGCAGGAATTCTCAACGTTCTTATTGAGCAGCCCTCGTACTAGACCGTTGAATCATTTCTCTTCTTTTGATCTGCCTCAAAAATCCGTCCGTGGACCGTTAAGCCTGGAATATACAACATACTTCGCGGTTGCCATAACAACACGACGACATCGCGGATTGATTAGGGACTCCTTTATATTTCTTCATCGGCTAATGCCCGTGTGCTTATTCCCGCATTTGCGTGGAATAAGTACATGAATAATTAGATGTTTTTTATTGGCAGTAAAAGACAACAATTTATTATTATTTTTCTCGTGTTTTTTACGCACTAGAAGTTATTTAGTTTTACTAAATGTATGTGTGGATTTTAAAAGCTTGTGTCTTCCTTTAGTTTAATACAAAAACTGGATTTAAAAAAAATGGACGACCAACGCCAACATGACAAAGTGTAAAAGTAGGCAAACGTTTCCTCTTAATTTGACAAACATATTTCTGAAAAAAAATTCTGAAATTGTGGATGTGAGCAGAAACATTTTCTTTTCTGTTTTATTTATTTTTCTATTTGGGGTGAAGATAAGAGGTTTACAGACGATGTCAATGATATAAAGCACTTTTTTCTTTAAATAAAAAAGCACAAAATAGGGCCAAACATAAAGATAATTTAGTTAGTTTAAAATTTTGGGAAAAATCAAATATTTTGTCATGTATAAGCATAATAAAATAGTTACAAAAAATCGTTAAATGGTGTCAAAAATTGGTGACATTTTGAACTTTAACAAAAACAGAAGCATCGGCTTTCGTTTCAGAAATTAGACTGAGAATGTGTTTGCTTATATTACAACCTCAATTATAATCTTTTTTTGCCTGAAATAAAAAATTGGACATATAACCACATAAATTATATGTATGATGTAGCTTATTTTTTCGCTTTTGTATGTTAGCGCTACTATGTGAAGATACTTTAATAGCTATCGCGGCTACCAATGTAAATAAATAGTTTTTTCTCCAAAATGGTTTAAAATAAAGAAAAGGTTATACTGTCACTTTTGTTTGTAAAATAATGATGCAAAGTAATATGATCTTTGATGACCTCTCCCCCATCCTGGACTAGTTCGAAAAATGAGCGGTTTTCGGTCTAGGCTCAAAAAGATATACTTTCTTGTCGGAAGAAATATAAACTTTTCGAATGCAGGCTAAAAACAATGTTATTTATATATTAAAATAACAGAAAAGTAGAAATAAACTTTTTCAAATACAATAAGCAGTAATATCTTGTAACAAGAAAATCTTTCATTTATATTCACCTTGCAAATATCGTCGACAATAAAAGTTTCATACAGGATTAGGCAATTTAAGTTTATAAGTTGCGAACAGTTTCTTGGGAGTTTTTAAACGTCTTTAAAGTTCAAAAGTGTCCATGTTTGCTAAAATGTTGCACGGAAAGTTTGAGCCATTTTAGCAATAAAGTAAACGCAGAACAACAGTTTTAAAAGAACTGCAAAGTGTGTTTCATTTTTTTGTCAAATTAAGTTGCTTGTTCTTGTGTATAAATTTAAAGCTACTGGCTTTTTTAAGAGCTTTTATCTTCAGGATATCCTGGGCGTCATTAAATAAAGTATTTCACTTCAGTTAAGTTTTTAGGATTATATATGGATAAAATGCCATAAAGAAAATCTTAGAAATATAATACAATTAGTTTACTTTAAATATTAAAATAAAATAATAATAAATTTTTAATTAAAATATAATTTAAATAATTTAATAAAAATATTAAAAATATTAAATAATATTTAATTTATATATATATATATATATATATATATATATATATATATATATATATATATATATATATATATATATATATATATATATATATATATATATATATATATATATATATATATATATATATATATATATATATATATATATATATATATATATATATATATATATATATATATATATACCGGGTGACAACGAAATCACTACAGCCCTTTATTTTCTTAAATGAAAACATATGGCTTTCAAATTTTAGAATTACATATTATGTCATAAGATGCCGATTTTGGATATTATAACATGTCTCATCACCCGGTTCAACCGGAAACGACATTAACTTTGATTTTTAATGGAACACCCTGTGTTTTTTTCCCGGAATTTGGATTCTTCGGATAATTTCTGATATAAAATCTATATTATATCCTATACCTATCTCTGCTAGTTTTTGAGAAAATGGCGATTAAGGATGTCCAAACTACCGCACATTATGCAGTTTTATGGGAAAACAAATAAATGTTATAAAATTTATTATGTTAAATTTAATTCTTTCTGAAGACCTTATCTGTGGAGGTCATAATAAAACTACTTCCGGCTTTACCGGAAGTGCTGCAAAAATTACCTTTCTTATAATGTTACTTCAAAATTTTAATGCAACACCCTGTATATTTTTACAATTTGGATTCTATGGTCATTCCTGATAAACAGTCTTTTTATATCCTTATCTATCCTTGTTATTTTTTTAAGATCATTGTTTTCCCTATAACTGCCTAATGTGCGGTCGTTTGGACATCTTCAATCGCCGTTTTCTCAAAAACTAACAAGATAGGTATAGGATATAATACGAATTTTTTCAAAAATCACCTGTAGAAACCAAATTTTTAAAAAGATATACAGGGTGTTGCGTAACATTATTAGAAAAGTAAATTTTGCGCTTCCCCGGTATCCCGGGAAAATGGTTATTGTTTTACGGGAATAAACCTTCAGAAAAAATTAAAATTGAACATAAATTTTAATAACATTCATTTTTTTTTCCATAAACACGCAATATGCGGTAGTTTGGACATCTTTAATCGCCATTTTCAAAAACTAACAGAGATAGGTATAGAACATTATATAGATTTTATACCCAAAATAATCCGTAGAATACAAATTACGAAAAATATACAGGGTGTTCCATTAAAAAAATCAAAGTTGATGTCGTTTCCGGTTGAACCGGAAGTAATAGGCACATGTTATGATATCCAAAATCGGCATTTATTACAATATGTCATCCTAGAATTTGAAAACCAAAATGTTTTCATTCAAAATATAAAGGGCTGGAAGTTTATTGAGTATATATATATATATATATATATATATATATATATATATATATATATATATATATATATATATATATTCAAATTTTCTTAAACCATTTTTTTTCTAACAAAGTTTGATTGTTTCTTGGGTATGGGGAAAGGCAATGTGGTACCCAAACCAACAGGGTTAAGATACCAAATTTTAAAATTTCCCAAACCCCCCTTCAAATCAAAAACATAGTGTCATTATAGGATTAACAGATAGGGCAATTCAGTTAACATCTCCTGAATACAGAGACATAGCACTAAATAAGGTCAGAGCTGTTTTACAAAATAACAATTTTCCCAAGAAACTCATTAACAAACTAATAAAACAAAGGATACACAAATTTTGCAACAAAGAAACCTCTGACAATAAACAAGAAAAAGTGGAAGATAAAAAATATATTGCTATGCCATATACAAATAATTTATCGGAAAAAATTAAAAATATTCTAAATAAACATAAAATAACGGTATGTCACAAAGGACAGAACTTAGTAAATCAGTTGTTTACAAAATTAAAAAGCCAAACAGCTCACAAAAAAAAGTCAAATGTTGTTTATGCAATTCCGTGCTTAAATTGTCCAAACAAATATATAGGTATGACAACCCAACATCTCAACAATCGTTTAAATGGTCACAAATACCAAAAATCGCTTCTACCGCATTACACAAACACAAACATGAAACCAAACATACCTTTAACTTTGCAGAAACTAAAATACTAGATTTTGACAAAAACTACCATAAACTTACTGTAAAGGAAATGATTCATATTAAAAAAAATAACAATTGCGTAAACAACAAAAAAGACATTGACAACTTAAGCCAAATATATTATAATTTAATTAAATAGTTAAAGGAAGTCACCTCATGGAAAAAAACCGCTTAGTTAAAACAAAAAAATTTAAAACTTGCCCCTACAAATTAAACATTATCTGGACTGCATAGTATAAGCATCAATTAAATCGTTTTCGTTTTTATAAATTTTCTTAAAGATTTTTTTACTATACAAAACAAAAATTAAAATACTCATCCTTCCGGCTACCGACAGTGTGCATCTATTTTATTAATGATGCCAACAATATGTTTTTTTCAGGGTACGTACTTTTGATTTAATAAAAAATAGAACAATAATAAAATTAATTGTTTTTTAAATTTTAAAATTATGTTTTATTATGTAATTTTTAGTATTTAATTATTATTGACGTAAATATTAAAAAATATTTTAGACCGCATAATTTTTTTCAAATGTAAATTGTCCTATATCTCTGTAATTTATTTTAAGTTATATTCTAAAAATACCTTTTTTCTAGATAATATTTTTAAATCATAACAATATACCAAAACATTTTTTGAAAAAGCCCTCCATGTTTGGTGCGAAAAAGTAAAGAAATATTGCTGTTTGAATTATACAGAAAACCTCATACCCATATATATATATATATATATATATATATATATATATATATATATATATATATATATATATATATATATATATATATATATATATATATATATATATATATATATATATATATATATATATATATATATATAATATATATATATATATATATATATATATATATATATATATATATATATATATATATATATATATATATATATATATATATATATATATATATATATATATATATATATATATATATATATATATATATATGTCGAAGAATGGGGTAATATTATCGGGGGGGCATGCCCTTTTGGCAATATAAATAATACTCGGCAACCCGTCAAAATACACAACTAATTATTATTTTGACTAACTAAACGATTAAAACACGGATTAAACAAAACAACACGAATAAACTTTAAAAATTTCAGTCTATAGATAAAAACAATGAAAAAGTACTGTAGAATAAAAATAAAATAAATGAACTGCGATCGAACCCGGGGTGTCTCTACGTTCAGTTCTCCCCTAAACTGTCTATCGAATTCCTTCTAAAAAGTTTTTTCTTTTCCCGGCTTCGTTTCACTACCCTCGATATCAAAAAACAAATATCAAGTCTTTCCTTTATTTTATTTCTAAACAAACTTAAAATCAGCATTAACCCAGACCCCAAAAGAATAATTAATGGACGGCCGAACCGTCGCTCGTAAAAAAAAACTCAACACTAAGTTTAAATTTAAAAAAAACAAATCCTTATCTTAATGTTCTTTTAAAAGAATGCGTAAAGCCGACACGGCCATTCTGACATGTCGCACGTCCTCGTGCGCTAAGCCATTGTTTCACCTGGAACAACCGAAACAACTATTAAATAAAAAAAACCACTCGTCCATCCTGACAAGTCAAAAACATATAAGTAAACAAACAATATTTAGCATATTATCTTTTTTACATTCCAAATATTCTTTTCTCAACTTTCATTCTTTTACACCTGGCTACCATAGTAGCACACAGAACAAATCACCACAGCGATTACTGAAACATGATGTGACGATCATGAATCATAATACATCAAGAAGATTACCGCAGTAAAACTTCTTCAACACAGCATGTATTTCAACAAAGCAATAAAACTTCACATTTAATCCAACTACCGCAGTAGTTTCAAAGTAACAGATAACCACAGCTATCTTTACTATATACAACCTCATGCTTAACCTAACTACCGCAGATAGCTAGCCAAGCACCAGACAACCGCAGCCGTCTTCAAACTTCACATCTAGCTACCTCAGCAGCTATTCCCAGTAACAGATAGCCGCAACTATCTTTACTAGTTTCACACTTGACCTAGCTATCGCAACAGCTATCAAGTATCAGATAACCGCAGTTATTTTAGCTTAGACAACCGCAGCCGTCTTTCAACTTCACATCTAGCTACCTCAGCAGCTATTCACAGTAACAGATAGCCGCAACTATCTTTACTAGTTCCACATGACCTAGCTATCGCAACAGCTATCAAGTATCAGATAACCGCAGTTATTTTTGCTTCTCTAAATTAGCTAATATTATCCCGCAGTCTAATATTAGCACCACACTTTTTTCTTATACCTACTATTGCTACTCTTTTACCTATTTATTCTTACTTATTAGCCGACACTGGCTCATCCACGCATTGTTCAGCATCATCACTCTCAAAGTCAAATAACTCTTGTCCTTGAAATTTACTTAGCCCTCCTTTACCATTTACTTTTTCTACTTCATATCTATCATTCGATAACACTCTTTTTATCCTGTATTGTCCCCTAAACTTACAATCTAATTTTGATAACATTCGCTCTTTACATTCAGGGTAAACAAAATCATCTTTTATGCCTTTATTCGAATTAAACCGTTCCATATCTAATTTTGCACATTTACTGTTTTACGCGACAAAATTAAACCTTCTCTCTCTCTACCCAATAAAACATCAAAAGAAATGCATTCATCGGGGACTACACATAAAACAACAAGTTCGAGATAAATATCTTGAATTTCAACCAATACTACAATTTGTAAATTACACAATATAGCATTCCCACCTTAACCTTTCAGAGATAACATGCAGTCTTTATATTTTCCGTTTAACAAAACTGAAACACTATATTTAATCAAAGAACAGTCAGACCCTGAATAAAACAGAAAAGGAACAATCTTACCATTTTTGGTTTTCATTTGTCCTTGCGGCAATACCTACACTTTCCTGCCTTTCTTCATATCTCCCGGGTTTTCTTGTAGAAGCTTGCTTTCCTTTATTAGGACAACTGGCTCAAAAAAAACTGGTTTTCCACAACCAAAACACATAAAAGACCTTACGATTTGCCATCGTGCACTACCCGCTTATTCACAGATGCAACATTCAATCGGCACTGGAAACCTTTTGTCCAATTTTGCCACAAACACAACACTTGCCCATAAATGGTTGTTCCTTTTTGTCTGGCTGAGTAAGGGCACGACGCTTCAACTAATATGATGATCAGTTGGAAATAGCGCTGGCCGTTTACCTGTGGAACCCAATGCAACGCAAAAACTCTTCAAATCTTTTGGTATGTCCGCCTGTAATCGCTTACGCATCGATTCAGATCTATTTGCAACAACATGACAGGCAAACAATGTTGCTAAGGCCTCCTCGTTTTCACAAGCCTTTATTAGGTGCATTGCTAGTCGTAAAACGTCAATCCTTCGTCTAAAAGCGTTGTGTTGCTAGGAATATTCTGACGTCCAAAGAACAGCTTCCTCGAACATCTCCATAAAGTCAACAGGTTTTGAGAACGTTGATAAAAATTCTGTGCGAATATCCTCCCGGGTTTTTGCCCAATGGCCTTAGAGCGAATAAGCCAATCCGCTGCTTCCCCTTTTTTAGTGCAGATGATAAACTAGTCACCAACATAATTCCCGATAATTTTTGCTTTTTAACAAACTCGTCAACAAAACAGCACCAGCCTTCCGGATCTGCATTTTTTGATTTTGGATCGAAACTTGGAAGTTGAATTTGAGATGCAGAGCTTCTCGATGCTGTAGATTTTTGCATGTCAATCATTTTTTGAGCAACAACTCCACTTGGCACCTGGAACATTTGCTTCTGTTTCAGTTTCATTTGTCAGGATTTTTTTCGGCCAATTGTGGACAGGCTAACCCCACTTCTGATGTCGAGAATGGGGTAATATTATCAGTAGACATGTCCTGGCAATATAAATAATACTCGGCAAATCCGTCAAAATACACAACTAATTATTATTTTGACTAACTAAACATGATTAAAACACGGATTAAACAAAACAACACGAATAAACATGTAAACTACAGTCTATAGATAAAAACAATGCAAAAGTACTGTCACGAATAAAAAAATAAAATAATGAACTAGCGATCCAAGGGTGTCTCTACGTTCAGTTCTCTCTAAAAACTGTCTATCGAATTCCTTCTCAAAGTATTCATTCCCGGCTTCAGTTTCACTATCCTCGATATCTAAACAAATATCAAGTCATATCCTTTATTTTATTTCTAAACAAACTTAAAATCAACATTAACCCAGACTCATAAAGAATAATTAATGGACGGCCGAACCGTCGCTCGTAACAAAACTCAACACTAAAGCTTATTTCCAATAAAAACAAATCCTTATCTTAATGTTCTTTTAAAAGAATCGTAAAGCCGACATATATATATATATATATATATATATATATATATATATATATATATATATATATATATATATATATATATATATATATATATATATATATATATATATATATATATATATATATATATATATATATATATATATATATATATATATATATATATATATATATATATATATATATATATATATATATATATATTTTTTATATATATATATATATATATATATATATAATATATATATATATATATATATATATCCACTGACTAATAATCACAAAATGACCTATGAATATGATTTGGCACCGTGGTAGAATTTTAGAATATGAGGAGGCGACGTCAGCTAAGAAAGGATTTTAGAGAATGTCTTTCTAAAGGGTAAATTGAGGGGTAAAAGTTTGTATTGATTACAATAAAAAATGATTTGTTGTAAGATTTTTCGAATTGGTTGCTAAAACGGCATTGGAAGTGTGTAAAGAAAAATCGTCATTTTTAAGGTAGTAAATATGGGATTTGGTAATTAGGCTTCTGATTACCCAGAAAATTGAAAGTAGTAATATTTTTAAAACTCTATTTACTAAAAGGAAATAAAAGTTTGTATGAGCAACTCGTCATTTCTGGACTTAAAACTATGAAAATGTAACCACTCTATCATTTGTTAATTTAATAAATTACTTATAAGTCATTAGTTGTGGCAATTGTTTATAAAACCATACTATGTACTTATTAATAAACTCCATTTATACTAAAAAATAAAAACGAATAAAATTCTACAACATGCTCAATAGCAGGACGCGCGCTTCGCCGTGCAGTGTGTGACGAAAGACGGAGTACAGAGAGCGCGAGGTGATAGAACGTGATGGAGTGGGAGGTGAGACATTATCCTGTGAGAACGGGAAAAAAAAAACAAAACAGCCAAAATGGTCACAGTCAGTTTCGCACACGTAAATCTAGAAAAACTGCGATTTTTGCCATGGAAAGTCTATCGAAGCCTAATCACGTATTGCGTCGCCACGCTAGGAAGATAATAATCGATTGCAGGTAATTTTAAGGTATTGAAACCAAAAGTACTTTTATTTTCATCAAAAGAATTCATTTAGGTAGTGTTAATAACATTCAAGTCATTAAGTTTCTCAATAGTTTTAAGTAAGAGGTATTTAAATCATTAAAAGACATACAGGGTCCTGTGATAGAGCGTCGCGCATCCATAGCTCCGATACCAATCAAGTCAGAAATTTTGTTTAAACGCAGACCCATACTGTATAGGGTGTCCCAAATTCCAGTCTCATCATTGGGATTTCAAAAATTTGAAGAGATACAAGGTGGTTTACATGGAGGCAAAGTTGCGCAATTTGATGCTGATTCAAATTCCATCTTAGAAGTTTAAACCTTTCGAATACCTTTAAAGACCTTTGGAAAAAACCAAACATTTGCGATTTCGTTTTTATTTTTTATGACTCTATTTGATTAGATGTAACAAAATAAATTTTACATTTCAATTGTTATTTTTTCTGTTCTATAAGTAAGTGTTATTAGATTCACACACCGACTTGGCGTCTTTGACATGTCATCATCAAATCTGTTCTTTTTAAATACGGTCCTGGAGTTTTATTTTGGATTTTAAGAGCTTCTTAAATCCCAAAACCAATAATGTATCGCACCTCAAAATTCAAAAAATTTATTTTAATGGCAATATCTATAAGAACTCATGTATTAGAGAGAGAGAGAGAGAGAGACAGATTTTTGGTAGGAAAACATTTAAATAGTTTTCCGAATGGGTGTGATGTATTAGTACAGGATCCCACTGCTCGATTTTGCAGGTATCTGTTTTTGATACAACCAATTTTAAATGAATGTTAAGGAAGTATGCAATGGATTAGGGATAGGTTGCCTATAAAAAATAGCCGCAATTATCTGTAATTATTTTTAGTATGATTAACTCTAACAAAACTTGCAACTCTATGTTTTTTAACAAAATTTTACGACATTTGAAAGATAATAATGTCACAAATTGAAAAGAAATGGTTGCCAGCTTTTAGTCAGCCGCAGCCTTAGGGTTGCCAGTTGTAAACAGGTATATCAGTGTTAATTGTTTACACTTACCTGTTTTTTTTTTTTTTTATTTTTAATACAATATTAAAGTTTTATATATACCTACTTATTACAAAAATCAATGAACGATTCTCGCTCCAGGTAAGTGGAAGCGCAAGAGAGAAGATGCACGCATTGTTATGTGCTGTAATCAAGAGTATAATGTAGTGTCGATGTAGTTTTAGTATTTCTTTACTTATTTTTTTATGAAACATAAATTTTAGAGCATAATGACCATTTTTATGCGTGAAAAAAAAACCTATATTTTCTTTAACTTGTATTCTTTACTTTAAAAGTTGTCTACAGAATCTTTAAAGAAAATCGAATTTCTTTCATTTATTCATTCAATGTTTATGGATAGTAATATTTCTGTTTTTATTAGATTAAGATCTACTTCTTTTATTATAAATCTTATTAATATTATTATATTTAATTTGTGATAATTACTCCACGTCAATTCACACACACACTGACATTCATTAGTCAATCAGAGCAATGGAACATAAAATGATGATGTTAAACAAAAATTTCCATTTCAAAGTTTTTTTTATTAAAAAAGTAAAAACCAATGTTTTTTCACAAATGATGTGTTAAACATTGTACTTATTCTAAATGCAAATCTTATAATTATACATATCTCCAATTTTTCTTATTCATTGTCTGTATCGGTATCAATATCATCTGAATCAGAGTCATCATCTACTTCTATATTTTCATCTATGTCTTGTTGGTGTTCATCTAAAGTTAATTCTTTTGATTCTGACAAGATATCTTCTACAGTCATTGGTGTTTTGCCACATGCAACAATTTATGAAAATAGTTCTCAACAATTTCTGTTTTAATGATTTCCAACAAGGTGGGATCAATTTCGAGTCAAAACTTGTGACTTTCTTTAAAAATTTCTCTTTTATTTTTGTTGCTGAATATTGTTTCTAAAATATTTTATATCTAGCCGTATTAATACTATTGCATTTTTTTACGCCATACATAAGTGCGGTAAATTCTTGGACAACAGAAATTTTTTCATCATTAAAAACGTCACTTTCGTCTGTCAACGACGCAAAAACTGTTTGAAAGGTCTTATTATTAAAAAAGATTTTAAAAGGTCTAATCCTTCCTTTATTGTAAAATACAGCTGAATAATCACAGCCAGTAAATGCATGTAATGATGGCAATGCGCGACATAAAATCGGGTCTAACTTCGCCGCTAGTTGCGTACAGTTTATACAACTTTCATCTTTTTTCGTTTTTTTTTTTTTTGATTTTGTACCAGCTAGCCAAATTTCCATATAAGGTACTTTGTGAATGTTGCCTAATAAAATAATCAAGACATAAGTGTCATTAGCTTTCACTAAAATATGTTCCATATAAATAAAGCACCTCCAGAGACAAAATCTGAAGGTGCTTTATTTATATGGAACATTATGCGTGTGTCAGCTTCCTCATGGAGCGAGAATCGTTCATTGAAATCATGGCAACCTCTGTTTTCGCCCATTTTCCAACTCGCAACCATGGATTTTTGTAATTAGTATATATAAAACTTTATTTTGTATTAAAAATAAAAAAAACATGTAAGTGTAAACAATTAACACTGATATACCTGTTTACAGCTGGCAACCCTAAGGCTGCGGCTGATTGAGAGCTGGCAACCATTTCTTTTTCAGTTTGTTACATTATTATCTTTCAAATGTCGTAAAATTCATTAAAAAACATATAGTTGCAAGTTATGTTAGCGAATTAATCATACTATAATTAATTAGAGATAATTGCGGCTAATTTTTTATAGGCAACCTATCCCTAATCCATTGCATACTTCCTTAATATTCGTTTAAAATTGGATGTATCAAAAAAACAGGTACCTGCAGAATCGAGCAGTGGGATCTTAGACTATATTATTGGTTTTGGAATCCTAAAAGCTCTTAAAATCCGTAATAAAAAATCTGGGACCATATTTAAAAAACAAAGTTGATGAAGGCCGCAAAATGACGAAACCTTGGTGTGTACATTTAATAACACTGTCTCGTAGAACAGAAAAAGTAGCAATAAGATTGTAAATTTTAATTTGTTATATCCATTTATATAGAGTCATAAAAAAATGAAAGTGAAATCAGTATTATTGGTTTTTTTTCCATAAGTCTTCGAAAGTATTCAAAATTTTTAAACTTTTAAGGTGGCATTTTGATCAGCATCAAATTGAGCAACTTTGCCTCCATTAAATCGACCTCGTATCTGTTCAAGTTTTTGAGATCCCAATGATGAGGCTTGAATTTAAGACACCCAGTACATATGAGTGTATATAGCAAGACAAATTTTTCGCAAGAAATCTTTTAAACTGTCAAGTAACAAAACTATCCAGTAACAAAATATATTTATTTTAGGTTTTTTAAAAGAAAGGACCCTTGATTAATACAAATGTGTAGGATCCATTCTTCTTAAGTTAAATTAGGTATTATAGTGGTTAGTAATAAAAATAATTTTATAAAATTTTCATTTCGACGTCGTTTCTTACAAAATATTTTTTACAAACTAATAAGTAATCCCCAAAAAATTCTGTCATAATTAAAGGGATTTTATCTTTTCTTAAAATTTTTAATTAAATTTCTGTTTACAAAAACAATATGAAATTTTGTTTTTCTTTTCTAATGGGCAAAATAACACAGTCTATAGAAATGATTATATGACATTAAATTTCCAGAATTTATCCTATTGCTGATTCAGTCACATCGTCATTTTCTAATGAAAGAGAAAGTTCCTGGGAAAATTCCCTTCTGCCAAATCGTGCATCCGAGGTATTGTCTCCCGAAAGTTAGATGTACAACAGGGACCAATTGATGGCTGGGGATTTTCCCGCGATACCGTGAGTATACGGAATTATCTGGAATCTGGAACACGCAAAAATATGGTTATTGGTTGGGCCTAATTCTCTTTAAAATGGTTTCAAGATAAGGGGGTAATTATCGTATATTTGTTTGCCAATAGAAGATAAAAAGGTTCAAAGGCAATTTGATTTTTTTAGGCATTTAGCCTGAGTATACATTTATTAATACAATTTAAATATTTAAATACCCAAAGCGGATCTTAATACTTTTATAGCTTTTATGCAATTTTAATATATTATATACAGGAGCTACGAAATATATGTGAATAAAATTTTATGACACTCTTGTGATGTCAAGATAGGTCGATTTAAGTAAATTTGTTTATATCTAAAGTTATTGTATACTCATGTTTTTGAGGTGCCTAAATTTGAATCCGTGGTCAGTTTGACCCCATCAAATTTGGTTGCGATTTGACCTTAAAACACCCTTGACCCTGACCTGATAGGGTTAAACTGACCCTAAATTCGGATTCAGCGACCCTAAAAACGTAGAGATACCATGATCAAGTCTTTTGCACCTTTAACTTTTTTTTGTGAGGTTGTGTTATTTAATTACTATACACAGGTAGCTACCTAAAATTAGACTAATGCCTGTGCGGAATTTTGTTATTATAATTCATGTAATAAAACGAGTTCTTATTAACACACCAAGACCTTCACAATTATTAATGCACCTTCATGTTTATTTATTTATTTATTTATTTCCTTTTTTTGGTTTATCCGCTGGAATTTTTTTACATTTCACAACTCTACAAAAAAGTATATTGTATTAAATTTTTAAAATCTATCCCCAAATTCGTGATTAGCAACACTTAAAACTTTTATGTACCAAATCTAACCTTAAACGGAAGAGTTTTGAAGTTTGGTCTGCCATATTAAACCCACTATACGTAACTTAAACCTTTTTCTATAAAACATAGGTAGTCATAATATTAATTACATTACTAATATTTCCGGCGATCGTTTATTTATGACTATTCTTAACGTATACAAAATAATTCTTTAATATCTCTTATTAACGCATGATTTATTATTACTCAACGATTGTAGTATAGGCAACTAAATATACACGAAATAATACTTAAAGCTGTTTTAAAAGTTTAGACAAAAAGCAACATTTTTTAAATGAAATCTCGAAATCTGCCAATTATTATTAATAAGTTTCTTATTTGTAAAGTGCTGGACAAATAAACTTTTTAATATTTTATGAATTCTACACTGACTTAAAACTATTAGCAAAAACCATTTAAATTAGTGCGCACTGGATGTATTTCTCTCCCATTCCTCTTATATTCATAAAAATATTTAAAGATAGATGCGAGATAATTCAAAAACCAATTCGAAGATTAATCAATTTCTATTGGTACTATGCCTGCAGCACAAGTTAAGATACACAGTCTGTTTAATAGGTGACATACCTACTTAAAGGGGTAATATAATATTTAAACTCTACCAGCTAGATGAGCCATTAATTTTAAATATTGTCGGTATGTGTAAACAATGAACAAAAATTTAGGCAGTCCAGATCATTTCAACTTAATAAAATTACCAAAAATTAACCAAAGAAGTACACACATCGAAGAGGCACAATCAGTAGCTTAGTTTTTAAATGAAACGGGATGATTGCAATGAGGCAGCTAAAATAATTACCATTTAGAAGTTTATTTACCAGATGAATATTATAGTTAGGTATAGTCTGTCTCAAAGTATACCGTGTTAGCTCTTGCCTTCATTTATGGATTATACCTGCCGACAGCAATAAAACTGCGTATCGGTAGATATTTAAGGACAGAACATTAGGGACGGACTTATAATATAAAGATTTATAATTTATTGTTTATTTAGGTAAGTATCATCTTAAAATTACATTAAGAAATTAAATATATGCAAAGTTAAAATAAATTTATAACTGCATTATCTATACATAATTACATTTTTAATCTAAATATCTAAATTTAATTCTGTTTTACTATCAAAGTCATCATTGAGATTAATTACAATAGGATTTATGTTGTTTTGGATAGAATTTTAAGAGTCCTCAATTTTTATAATGTGCTGTAGTGAATTTTTTCAGGTTTCAACTGGTGTGTTAGTAATTACATTTTTCATCAAATTTATAACACTGGGACTTAAAGTAGGTGTAACATTTTCTGCTCTGATCTTTGATTTTACTTGGTTCCACAAATGCTCTATGGGGTTACAGCGATACGGAGGAAGCCGTAAGACAGTATGCCCAGCCTGTTCAGCCAAATTATCACATACATATTGTTTTTTAATTGCATATGAATTTAGGACTTCTACAAGATGCGTTTTTTTTTGTAACTGAATTTAAAATAAATATCATTTTCTACAAATATTCCTGGATTTTAGTTTTTGAACTTGATGAAGCTGGTGTTTTGTGTAGCAGACGGCTGTGGTAGCTTGCGTTATCCATGACAATAACACTGTTGTTTGGAATATTTTTTAAAAGATAATTTTGAAACCAGTTTTCAAAAAGTTTTGCACTTGTATCCTCATGATAATCCAAGCTAGAATCCTTAATATTCTTTGCAGACAATAGCAAGCAGTTTGGGACAAATCCATCTTCTGAACCAGCGTGTATTATGGTAATGCGTTTTCCTTTATTTGAAGGTGCTTTCGTCTGACAGTTTTGACTGAAATCAACCCATCCTTTGGATACTTTGTCGTGTGTATCGAACCATGTTTCTTCAAGGTAAATTATGGATCTGTTTTCTAACCTATATATTTTAATTTCTTGAAGGTAATTAAATCTCCAAGTGCGTAATCTGTGCGATTCCATTACTACTTGTCTTTTGTCTATTTTCCGGTATTGAAATCCCATTTTACAAACAACTCTATGGACACGGCTAATATTTATATTGGTTTCGTCTTCGTCTAGCTTCTTTTTCAGTTTATCCAAGGTAGGAATAACTCCGGTTTCATAAAGACAATATATTTTTCTTCTTGGTAGGTCCTGATCACTATTGTCCATACGGTGAGATTAAAAAGCACTACGGTTTTCTCTTTTGTTCAAGTCTTCACTGATAATAATATCCCTTATCGATGATATTGGGGTTTTTGTAAGTAGACATGTTTCTTTTAAAGCTGCTTGTTTAATTAGACCTCTACTGATTAAATTTTTATACACATTTTTCACAACCTGTTTTGCATCTAATGGCAAATGATTTCGACGCGACCTAGTTATATTCTTTTAAAACGCACAGCAAAAACGGTTATTCAACACTGCCACTAAAATATTAGCCAAAATATTTATATGCTCAATGCCTTATGAACAAATGGGTTTACTCAATAACAATAGGTAATAAAATCGTTAAAGGTTTATTGGGGTATGGTCCGTCAAAAGCCATAACGATATACTTTAAGACAGACTATACCATATACGAGTATTTATATATGAAAAAGTCCGTTATCTAACTTCAATGTATTTATTATAATGATTTTTGCTGATTTAATATTAAATATAGTGATTTTTAAATTAATATATTTTGCAAGAAAAGTTTTTTTTTTAAAATTTTATTCTTTAAATCAACCAGAAAAAACGCTTTGTCCTATTGGATTTCCAAAAAGACTTAGCTTATTGGTTTATAATGGATAAGGGACCAAAAAAATCGCTATCTGTTTCTTATTGTATCTCCATATTTTGCCCTTTTTATTTGGCAGGACTGACACTTACTTAGTAGCGGTGCACACCAAGGGATTTGATGTATGTACGTGTGCGTGTTTTCTCCAAGGACATCTCGGGATAAGTGTTCCTGACTGGAAGCTATCCCTGGAGATAGCAAAAAAGCTCTTATTGTGGTTTATTACACAGAAAGACATGTGACCAACACATGATAAGACTGTTCAAATAGGGTTATTTAGATATTTTTTTAGAAGTCACCAATTTTGACCTTTATACAAGATGTTTTTTTATTATACAGGGTTTCCCATAATAGACTACCCGTTTTAATTGCTCAGTAAAATTGTTAAAACTTAATAAAACTAACATTTTACTTACTTAATTACAATTTACTCTTTGACATTCACTATAACATAGGACTTATCCAAACTTTTAAAAATTACGTCTTTTAAGTAAGTGCCATTATTTTTAATGCACTTTTCAATATTTGACAAGAAATTATTCATGACACGATAAAGGAAAACCTGATTTATTCACCGGACCTTTTCAGGAATTCGGACTTTAAGATTTTGGATGTTTCCCTAAAATTTGCCTGGATTGCCTAAAAAACCCTTGACTTTAAATAGCCCCACAGAAAAAAATCTGGTGCAGTTAAGTCCGGCGACCTTGAAAGCCAATTTAAATCCTCAAATTGTAACATGAGTCAGCCATTAAACACTTCTCGCAGAACCCTTTTAGAGTTTTTAGCGGTATGTACTGTCGCTTCATCTTCTTCTATTAAGTTACTCCACAGCCCTACTTCACTACAAGCCGTGAACAAGGAAATCTGGCAACTATGCCTTGAGATCTAGCGACACACGTTTAGTCATATGATTTACGTTGAATGACCTGTTTCTCTGTTGTGTTATTGTGAATAAATCAACTTTTTTGAAAGAAAATATTGTTAAGATAAAGACTAAACCTGTAAAAGGTCTTACTGTGTGAAATTTGTGAGTGACCAGGACAGTTTTTTCCGCAGACATTGCGTAAAAACAAGAATATCTGCGGGTGCAAAGTGCCGGTGTTATAAAGTACTTAAAGTAAATGGCGGCAAATGAACTTGACATTTTATGGTGGTGCTTTTTAAAAAATAATTAAAATTGAAAGTGTGTTTTAATGATTCGTGTTTGGCTTTAATTTTGAAGGTATTTTTTAGTTATTTTTAAAAACAGTAACAAATATTAGCATTGGAAATTACGTAAGTACGTAGGTATACATTTTGGAATTTTGTCGTTCGTTTTGATTTTGTTATTGCGTTGCATAGGTACTTGGTGCCTGATTATTAGATACTATTTAGTTACTGTTATTATTATTATTTTCCTCCAAGTCCTTGTTGTGTGCCTCGGTGCAAATCCAATTATAAAACTTCTCTTGATGCAGGAGAACCAGCTGTATCTGTTTTCACCTTTCCAAAGGACGAAAACCTTAAAGCCCATTGGCTTAGGAATATTCCTAGACAGTCATGGTCACCCTCAAAATATTCTGTGGTTTGCGCTAAGCATTTTGTAGAAAGTGACATTATTAGAGAGGATGATTATCGCTTGCCAGATGGGTCAATGCAAAGGTACCTACCAAAACTAGACTAAAGTTAAATGCAGTGCCTAGTATTTTCCAAATTTACCACATTACTTCTCAAAAACAGCCCCTGTTTCCCGAAAAGTCCTGCTGAAAGCTTGCATAAACTGAAAACAATAATGGTCGCCTTACAAACGACACCTATTCTGCACTTTGCCATAGTACCTCTGTTTTACTAGAAATAATTGACTATTCATTTTCAAAATTTGATTTGTCATATATTTTACCAGGTAAATTTACTACTGAAAAGATTTGGTAAATACAGACTTCTCGGAGGTTGTAATTACAATGTTAGCTTTGATGATATTTTAAATGCTGAGAAAAAAATTAGACTCAAACATATATTTAGAAGCGCTGCTGATGGTAATTTCTCTTTAGCTGAGATTAAAAAACGGGGAGACAGCTGTATCCAGGAAAATGATCTTGATTGGACAATACCTCAAAATAATTACACTGAAAAATTTTTGTTTTTACTTGAAACTGAATACCTAAATGAATATGAAATTGACAAATCGGTACAAATTTATATAGCCGGTTATGCTGCCCACAAAATTGTAAAAAAATATAATAATTGTAACATCTGTGTTTCTTTTCTTGTTGAAAGTAAGGAAACCTAATTGACGACGAATACTTTGATTGTCTACAACGTGGCGGTTTAAAGGTTCCTACAGAAATTGTTAAAGACGTTCTGTTCCATATGTGCGCGATTTTGAGAAAATTATTAATGACCCTGATACTGAGAGTGACTTCCTAAAAATGGAAAATCAAAAGCTATCCTGTGTGATCTAACTAATTTAAGCACTAGACAACATGAAGGCTTTAATGATTTATGCTCAAATGTATTTGTGGTAACGAGAACAAAAATATGTTCATTGATGTGCTCTATATTTTCAAACATTCTTTTAAATAATTATGTTAAAAAAGAAATAACAAAATGCCACAGAAAAATCGGAAAAGGCTGAGTCAAAAAAACAAAAAAGGAAACTAGACACATTTAATAAATAAATAAACAAAACTAAAACTAAGTACAATTACTAACTAAATGTTAAATTACACTTGTTTCCTTTTACAACAGCATCATGTTCTTATGCCTTGACCTATGCACATAAATTAATTTGTTTTAGAGTTTAAATATTATATAAATATATTTATTTTTTCAATTATTATACTGATTTAATTATTTTAATGGAAATATCAATACTATTTACGCGATCTTTGAATTGAGCCTTAAATGAATTTAAAAATACGCGCCTCGATACCCGGATTACGCTCATCGCGCTCGAGGGAAACCGATCTGAATCTCTTGCCGGTTGCGGCGTTGCCAAGTGGTTGTTCACGGCTTGTAGTGAAGTAGGGCTGTGGTTACTCTTTATGTTTTCACGCAAAAAAAACTCGTTGTTGAACTAAATAATGCATGAGAATTAAAACTAAATATTAAATTATGTGTTTAAACCTAATGATGCTTTATTATAAAAATGACCTTTTATGAAAATTAATTTTTCCTAGTTCTGTGCCCACTCGATTAAAAATATGTTGATTTTAATTCCAAAGACCATAGAAGATAATATTATAAAAAAAACGTACTAGCTTATCTCATATAGAATTTGTTTCAATATCAAAATAGGTAATCTATTATGGAAAACCCTGTACAAACAGATCAGTACAAAAACTTACCAAGTCCAAAAAGAGTGGAACAAAATTGTGGGCAGAACTTGCTTTAATTTTAGATACAATTTCTTTAAGAGGCCGAGATTTTTGGATAGAAACTTGGCCCTTATTTTACATAATTGTTTTTGGTGGTTAGGTTGAATTTAAAAGGCCAAAATTTTTGGATTAGAACTTGGGTTTTATTTTACATAAGATGTTTTGGTGAAATCTCTTTTCTCTTTTCTGAGTTAATAAGTAAAAAAAAGTGGATCTTTTTTTTTAGTATACCCACTGACCTTTACATGAACTCGCAAGGAGTATCAGATGCGCAGTTCAAAAGTTAGATTTTATGGGCGAAAAAATGTGCCCGTGCGCTGCTGTGGCGGTAGACAGTATTTTTAATCAAGCGCAGCACGGACTAGCCGATTTTATTTATATATTTGTAGTCGAAGGTCGTTGTCCAGTTCCGTACTTTGTTATTTTATATAGATATAGGAATTTATAATAATTGATACTAGACTAATTGTTGTGATTCCTATATTTGATATTTTTTAAATAATGTTATGATGTTATTAATGTAATTTTATTAAACTAAAGTAGTTGTGCTTTAAATATTTTATTAAAATATTTTTTCCAATAAAGTAGTTGTGTATTTTTTATTATTAAAAAAAAGTTTAAAGTTAGGAGCTTATTAAGCGGTATGTTTAATTTGTAATAGTTTAATGTATCTAAAGTAATATTTGAATAATTTATTGTCTATACCATGTCAAACAAACCAAATTAGTTTCTAGTTATTTCATTAACCAAATGAACCTACCTAAAAAATGCTTTAAAACCATTACTTATGTTAAATAAATATACTTCTACTAAGTCTAAAGTTTTTATTCCTTGTTGAGGTCAGAGTTTTTAATGTGCTGCATAGTTTTTTTTTCCAAGCAACCATTTTTAATAAGACATGTTACTAAGTAATTTCACCGCTGTGTTCACACATCGTTGTCGTGGTTGGGCCCAGTACGATCTTTTGGAACATACTCTCGAGTTGCTGGTTATCGGCAACTCTTTTGGCTAGCGTATGGAACGGGATCCGAAGCTAAGATGAACACAAGGAATAACTCAAGGTGTTAGCATACCGTGCTGATAAGTGAATGACATCCTGTGCCTTAAACAGGTGTTTCCAACGGTGCTTTTGAGATACAGGGCTACCTCTCAGAGTATCTAGCCTTACTGCGGTAGGCAGGGCTTTGCCGTGGTGGACTATTACTTCCCTAGCTCCAAACAGAAAGCGGACAGAACCGCTTTTATAGGAAAAAAGTGACAAAGGTGCCCTGACCAAAACGGATAAATCCGTTTCGAGAGGTGCCACTCAAGGTCACAAGCAGACAAAGGTGCGCCGACCGAAACGGGTGAATCCGTTTCGAAAGGTGCCCCTGAAGTCACTGGCGGTAATCCATCCCGAACAATTAGGTGCTTAGGAAGGGATCCCTAAATCCAAACAGAAGGCGGACAGAACCGCCTTTATAGGGAAAAGGGTTCCCTGGCTTTAAACAGAAAGCGGATAGGACCGTTTTTATAGGGTAAGGCCGGAGATGCGGCCTCAGAAAGAACATCTGGTTCCTGTAACAAGGACCTGGTAGCTACCCACGTCACTAGACCGGGGAGGAGGGCATGATGGATCTAACCGTCTGCTCGTCATACTCTTCAGGAGACAGGGACACCAGAACACATCAGAACACATTGTGCTCGTGTCCGGTAGCGACACGAGTAAGAGAAGATGTAAGAACTCTCTTGCAATCTGGTATCGAATTCATTAGAAGTCTGATCCTATTGGAAGAAATATAAAAAGGTGTGAGCCACAATAGACCGAGCGGTCGCAGTGGAGGGCGTAAAAAGTCCACTCACTTTAAACCTACCTACCTACTAAGTAACGAAGTTTATTCTGTCATACAAAAACTTAAAACGCTAATAACAATTCGGACCTCACTAATGAGAGAATGACACTTAAACGAAATGGTTACTGACTTTTTAAACCAGTGAGACACATTGTTTTGTTTAGGTGTTGTTCTCAAACGAAAAAGAACATTAGTATCGATTATCAGCTTCTTAAATTTCTTTTTTATTTCTAAATGTTGCCACAGCCATGAATTTATATTCTGGTGTACAACTGATGCGTTGTAGTTAAGTATAATGAAAATAAAAAATAGGTTAATCTATAAGTTTATTTCTTGTTTCATCAATACATATTTCTGAAACACAAGCAAAATTAAAAAGATCACTCTAATCTGTTTATTTCCGATTAAGAAAATCTAAACACAAAATGTATTTCATTAATCTAAAAAGTCAGTAACAATGGTTACCACAACATAAAACCTAAACTGAACAAACCCCCTTTGAGATCTGACAGACAAAATGTAGCAATTTTCTATATTTAGTGAATAAAATCCTTCCTGCATTTTAAATTCTTAGACAATTATTTTATTTCACACATTTCATGGCATTCCGAATAATAATATGCAGTTTTTAGAATTTTTCCTCTACTAATGTCCTAAAATCTACTTACATACCAAATTTCAAGTTTCTACTCCCTCGGGAAGTGCCCAATAATTTTGCTGTGGTAATGAGTGAGTGAATTATTTAGTCAGTCAGTCAGTGGTAAAATAAGCGATTTTTAAAATCTAATATTTCAGAAACCACTCGACATAACTTTTTTATTTATTAGAGTACTTATGTAAATTGACATACCAAATCCCGTACCTTTATGTGAAACAAACACGAAGTTATGAGAGGAAGGAGAACATGCTAAAACCTTTCGGGTAATATACACACTGCATGCGTCAAGCCGGAACTTGTTCTTAGGTCATAAGCTATTTTCTATTTAACATGTTAAATATACTGTAAATAACGGGTGTTTTAATTTTTTTTTGTCGCTCAGTATATGAGGATTTAATGTAAAATGTATGTTTTTTGAGAGATACAAAAACCATACTAATTAATAAATATAAGAGAGTCTGCTAACGTTAGATGCCAAAAACATAAACTGCAATTGCAACATAACACAATAAAGGTTTAAATAAAGACTTTAAAGCCACAAATTCCCTTTGCAGCATTAGTAGCTTACATGCAAAAAGCAGCGAACTCGTATAGTTAACGACATCCCGGGTATTTCTGAATTTTCTCTCGCCTCAGGCCTTTTGATTTGCTATTCAGTCTTTGCATTATTTACCCGTATTTTCGCCTTCTGAAAGCTGCGATACTGCTAATAACGTCTCTTGTTTGCATTTAGAAAGCCAAGTTTATTGTAATTATTAGACGGAGATCGGAGCGTCAAAGTTAATAAAATAGAGACTTTACCGTACCAAACGTGCTGAAAGGCTTGCTTATAAACAAATTTACATTATTTTGCTTTGCTTTTCAGATGTAACATAAATTTATTTTACAAGTAATGTGCACAGGGTGATTTTAAAAACACATATTATCGCTTGATTGTAGTTTCCTGGGTCTAAAATGAGACAAAATGTGTATATACATATAGTACCAAAAGAGTAAATACTAGCCTAAAAAAAATATATATAATTGGATTTTTTCCGTTATAAACTTTTTAAATCAGGATTTGTCAGTATCTTTATGAAAATATTTATGACAATGAGAACATTACGATATTTATTCTCATAATAAACTTATGTTACTATTATGGACAAGTGTCGTAGCTTAGGAAAATGTTTTATTTGTCATTACATTTTTGATATTAAAATAATAAATAATCTGGTGCAAAATACTTATTCTCTGCTAAATTCTACCTAAAAGAAGTACTCTTCAATTTACTCCATAAATTTAACGGCTTTCGAGATATAGAATTTCAATCTTGCGTGGCAAGAAACGACTAACATAAAATTAAAGACAATGGTAATTTTACAAAAAATGCGAAAAACAATACAAGTATATAATTTTCGTTTTATTATTTTTTTGTAAAATAAGAATTGTTTTTGTGCAACGCAATAGGGGATATGTATTTTAAAAAGAAACTACAAAGTTAAAGGGGTTTTATTATTTGATGCGTTAAATTGACCCTAAAATATAAGAAAGCCTTGAAGTGCTATTATTTAAAAGGGAGCATTTATAAAAACGGGTAAAATTTGTTCACTTTTTAGTTTTTTAATATTAACTCAAATTGTTTAAACTTTTTATACAGACACTAAAACAAAAAAAGTTGTTTAATAATAAATTTTCTATTAAAATGTCATATTTAAAAGCCCAATTTTTTTTTACAAATGTATATTTTAAAAAAGAAGCAAAAGAAACCATAAAATATATTTTTTTATCCTTCCAATTTTGCCCATAAGTTTTTTACGTGAATTTTGATAAAGGCATTGCTTTACGGAAAACAAAGCTGTTTGCATGTTCTTCAAAACGGTTTTTACTAAAAGTCTGTATGATTTGTAGCAACAGAAATATGATTTGTTAAAATTGGCTAATTTCTTGTTTTTTTTTTCCAATTTTATATGTATTTTTTTGTACTTTGTACAAAACTTTTTCCCTGTCGATTTTGGTAGATACATTATATGAAAAAAAAGCTTATTTTATGACCTCTAAAGCGGTGCTTGAGAAAAGTGCGTAGGATTATTAGAAACTGAGATTTAAAAAAAAAATCTAATCTTTATCGGTTTTTCCTATTATTTTTCAATAAACCAATTTTCGCTATATTTGCCATCTTTTATTGTTATAGCAAGTACTTTTTATATGAAGTAAACAAACTTTTTCTAATATTTTTTTATATTATGATATCATTATTTTATGAAAGGTTACACAGAATTGGAAAATATAAATTAAAGTAAATTGTTCTTTATAAAAAACCTTTTAATAATTATTAGTCGTTTTGCTAACTAAACTTTTAATATTTACAGACTTAAATATTAAAATTATTTAAAATATTTTTAATGTAAGTATCAAATTATTCGTCAGCATCTTTTTGAGCATCTTCTTCTGATAATTCAGTTACGTTTTTAACGCTTTTTGCAAAACATGGAACAATTTATACCCAAATTACTGCAGCCATAATTTCCTTTACATCCTTTGGTACATCCACAGGTTATTTTTTCAAGCAACCTTGCGGCGCGAAGGTTCAATGATTGGTATTAGTCCATCTTTATAGTTTCCCAACCCTAGTTGAAAATAGCCAACTTTCTTTACTATTAAATGTAAAGGCTTTTTTTATATTTTGCACCATACCTAGAGGTTAAACGATAGGCAGTAGGTAAAATGTGTAAATACAAATGTTTTAGGGTATAACTATAGTATTTCCAGGTCGTATTTTTAAATATACAGGGTATTCCAGAAACAAATGCCGGAATAAGGTTATATTTTTTTAATAAAAAAATATATAATATGTCTATATTTGGTCCAGAGGTTTTTAAAATATCGAGCTTCAAAAATTGTTAAGTAAAACATACCCACATAATTGTTAAGCTAGGACGCGTTAAGATCAAGATGGCATGGAAAACAAATGTTTCGTGTTTATTGACTTGATAACAGGATGAGGTTTTACGGTTTTCGAACAGTTATTAAACATATTTAGACGTCATTTTATAATTCTTCGGCAAATTTAGAATATGGTTACTCAGAGGAGGAAAAATATGTGATAATTCGATTTTTTTATTCAAACAATAAAAACGTATCTAGAACACGATATGAATTTAACCAGATATATCCCGGCAATCGTATACCATCAGCTAACACAATCAGATATATTGTAAAGACATTTTCTCAAAAAATACTGTTAAAGAAAGATCTGGATTGTTCCCAGAAATGAAGAAGATGATTAAAATATTTTATTATATTTTAAGGGTAAGACATTCGCTTTAAAAAGTTCAGATAATTTATTATACAAAAGTAAAATTTTTAGATGATCCTGAAAGGTCTGTTCCTGATGCAGCAGCATATTTAGGCAAATCAATTTACAAAATTTATGCTACTTTGCAGTTTTATAATTATCATCCATATAAATTTATGCCTGGTTTAAAATTTAACAGAGGAAAAAAACGAGGAAACGCCTGCACCCCTCTCAAGAGATGATCGCGCATATCGCTCAAGATCCAATTTTTTTAAATAACATTTTTTCACTGATAAAGCAACATTTACAACATCAGGAATGTAAAATTGCAAAAATAAACATTATTGGGCAACTGACAACCCCCCCAAAATACAGGGAGTTAAAATGCAAGGGCGTAGGTCCGTTCACGTTTTTGCTATGCTAGCAAATAGATTTATTGGTCCCATTATTTTTGACGGATATTTAAATGGCAAGAGTTATTTAAATCTTCTTCAGAACCATATACAGTATGTCCACGGAAAAGATGTTGAAGAGGAAAAACTTTTTTATTTTTAATTTTATCGAAAAAAGCTACTCTTGATAAAAAATGTTGCTATTTCTTAGAGTAAGATTGGGATAGAAACATTTAACATATTTTATACGCGGTGTTCAGAAAATTAAAAAAACTTAAACTGGTACAGGAGTAAAGTGCATTTAGGTATTTGACAAGATATGAAAATAACTTACTAGGAAAAATTTTTCAAAATTAATAGGTAATCTCTAATACCAATTTTTGAAAAAATCTGCCTACTTTTATTTATTTGTGATAAAATTTATTTTAATAGAGATCGAACGCTGTAAGAACAACACCGATACGTCACGGTCTCATATGGCAAACCCGTATAAAACCGTGACGTATCGGTGTTATTCTAACAGCGTTCGATCTCTATCAATTTAAATTTTTAATATCAATTTTATCAAATTTTTTGCTGTTAATTAAGCATTTAAAGCTGACGATACTGCGGCTAATGAATTATAAAAGCGAAGTGTCAATAAAGCTTGTCACTATCAACGCCTACTAGTACAATAATGAGTTGTTAATTTGTAATTAGTTAATCAATATTATAATAATTTTTATCACAAATAAATAAAAGTAGGCCGATCTTTTTGAAAATTGATATAAGGAACTATTTTTTACTTTTAAACAACTTTTATTAGTAATTTATTTCCATATCTTCTCAAATAAATGCACTTTACTCTTGAACCATTTAAAGTTTTTTCAATTCCAAATCTTACTCTAAGAAGTATCAAAAATTTTTTTAAGAGTATCTTTTTTTGATAAAATTAAACATAAAGACGTTTTTTCTATTCAACATCTTTTCGTGGACGTACTGGTATGTCCACGGAAAAGGGGGTTGAATAGGAAAAACTTCTTTATTTTTAATTTTATCGAAAAAAGTTACTTATGATAAAAATGTTTACCCCTTCTTAGAGTAAGATTGGGATAGAAACATTTAACATATTTTATACGCGGTGTTCAGAAAATGAAAAAACATAAAATGGTACAAGAGTAAAGTGCATTTATTTGCAAAGATATGGAAATAAGTTACTAGAAAAAGTTGTTCAAACGTAAAAGGTAATCTCTAATACCAATTTTCGAAAAAATTGGCCCACTTTTATTTATTTGTGATTAAAATTTCATTATCAATTAACAAATTCCAAATTTTTGTACTAGTAGGCGTTGATAGTGACAAGCTTTATTGACACTTTGCTTTTATAATTCATTATCAGTAGTATCGTTAGCTTTAAGTGCATACTTAACAGCAAAAAATTTGATAATAAATTGATATTAAAAATTTAAATTGATATTAAAATAAATTTATCCACAAATAAATAAAAGTAGGCCGATTTTTTCGAAAATTGGTATAGAGCATACCTTTTAATTTTGAACAACTTTTCCTAGTAACTTATTTCCATATCTTCTCAAATAAATGCACTTTACTCTTTTACCATTTTAAGTTTTTTTAATTTTTTGAACACCGCGTATAAAATATGTTAAATGTTTCTATCCCAATCTTACTCTTAGAAGTAGCAAATTTTTTTATCAAGAGTAGCTTTTTTCGATAAAATCAAAAATAAAAAAGTTTTTTCTCTTCAACACCTTTTCCGTGGACATACTGTAGAGAACCTGTTAGAAAATATACCAATTTAACAATATGCTAACCTTATTTGGCAACACGATGGTGTACCCACATAATCGTCTTGCCAGTAACTCGATATTTAAATGATAAATATTATGGATTGGAAATTATGGTTCACTTAGGTGGCCAGCTAATAGCCCCGGTTTAAATTCACTGGATATATTTCTGTAGGGGTTTCTAAAAAACAAAATTTATTATAACAGGCCACAGAATATAGAAACTTTGCGGCAATCAATACAAAATGAAATACTATTACTTAACAGGGTCCATCCTGACTTTGTTTTACCTGCTATTAACAATAAGTTTAGAGAAAATATTTTCAAATGTTTAAATAATCATGGCGAGTATGTAGAAAATACTTAAAATTTGTTTTTAACTTTTGACAGTACTACTTGTTATTCTCAAATTCTGACAATTTATGTCTTCCAATTAATTATTTGATTTTAGTTTGGCCAGTTAATAGATTTATCCTTTTTCATAATTAACAGTTTTTTTAGCTGCATACACTACAAAACGCCATCCTGTTGTTAAGTCAATAAATACGAGACATTTGTTTTCCATGCCATCTTGACCTTACACGTCCTAGCTTAATAATTATGTGGGTATATTTTACTTTACAATTTTTGAAGCTCGATTTTTTGAAAACGGCTAGACCCAATATAAACATATTAAATATTGTTTAAAAGAGGAAGTCCAGAGAAGTTTTAATATCTGATAAATCTGATTATAGATAGGGTGTTCCATTAAAAAAATATAACCTTATTCCGGCATTTGTTTCTGGGACATCCTGCATATTCAAAAATACGACCTGGAGATACTATGAGGTCAACCCTAAAAAAATTTGTATTTACACATTTTACCTATTGCCTAATGTTTAACCTCTAGCTTGGTGCAAAATATAAAAAACCTGTACATACTTTAACAGGGCACCATTTTAAAGATCGTAAAATGGGCTTTTGTCATGAGACATTGACCTAAATCCACATAAAAGAGTTATAGGACAAAGTTCGAGAAAAAATATTTTAAAATGCTTTTATCGTTAAAAAAAAACGATGGAAGCAGCTAACCTTGAAAAATCATAACTTGGTTATTGTTATTAGAAATCCTAAAGACTTTAACCAAAAACCGTTTTAAAGAACATGATAATTTTTATTTTTAGGGTTAAGTCCGTAACACCCGGTCTGTATGGTTATTTTGATAAAATTAATCTTTATTTTTATGTCCTGTTATTGCTTTTTATGTCTTTTATAAAAAGGCAAGCCAGCCTTCGTCCTTGGGCCCAGTTTTTATTTATCCCAAACATCATTTTTCCAGTCAAGGCGCGTGATCCTTTGCAGGCACCATAAATCGCCATCAAAATAAAAAGAGGTCCGGCGGGAAAACTTATCTTCCTCATAAAGATATACCGAATGAGTATTTATTGGCAGTTTTTATTTGGCCGAATGGCATCTGGTGTATGGAGCCAGTCTGTAATCTATAGGCTTGCAAATTTTTTTGACGGTTTTGTGTTGACTGTCGACTTTAGACTTTTGTCAGTTTAATAACTTTTACTACAATCTACACTTACTTATGTGTGGATAATCGCGTCTAGAGCAACTAACTTATTTAACAAGAACTTTTTAATTACCGAAAATGCGAAAATTTTGTTCATTTCTTAATATTTAATAGAAACGAGTTTTTATGTTCATATACTTAGTTTTTAATTTTAACAATATGTCTTTGCAACTTTGCCATTATTAGCCCACTGGTTATCACTTTTTTTGCAAAAGAAGATTATAAGTTATACTGTGTATTGTGTGGAAGTGTGTGAGCTTTCACTGCCGACTTTAACTAATTTATATGGGATTTTCGGGCTTATTTGCCGTGCTATGTTGGTATTTCTACCTGATGTTTCGTCTACCTGCGGCAGACATTATCAAAGGTGGGTCCAACGTCGAAGTATTCTTCCTGACGGTTCACAGTCAGCTGTGAAAAAAAAACGTTTAAAAGCTCAAGTTCTATAGTAAATGTCCAAGTTCACTATTCTGGACTTTACCTAATTTACAAAATTGTCATTTTTTTAACACAATTGTATTTAAAAATTATTATGCAAAAACTATAAAAATAAACTTAACGAAATGTAACGTAAAGTTTTAAGATATGATATTCATTTTGGCCGAATATAAAGGTCCACACAAAAAATTAAAAAAAAAAACACGCATTATTATTTATTATTTTTTGTTTATTGTTTGGACATTTAAAGAGGGTATTTTTTTCTCACTACAAATTTCCTCTACGACCAATACTTACAATGTTATAAGCGATGAAAGTAGAAGAAAAAAATATTTTGCCATTTCTTTAGCAAGTTTTAAGGATCTTTTTGAAAGGAAAGTTATATCGATTTTTGTTAAATACATTCTTATAAATGGATTCCAGTAAAATCATGCTTAGAAAATGTGCTGTTGTCGAAGGCAATGCTGTTGATATTAAAGCAGCAATTTTAATTAATATTGTGAAAAAATGTTCCTTTAAAGTTCTGATGGTAAAATTGTTTCCTGTTATTTTAAAAACAGTTTTTTTTTGCTTCTTGGTCCTTTTCTATTTGTTTTAGGCATACCAAAATAAAACTAATTATAACATAACAAAAAATAATTGGGAGCAATGCAAAATATACTAAGTTACATAGAAACTCGAACACCCACTAAAAATGATTTTATTTCAGTAATATTTTACACAAATATCAGGATGTTCGTAGTGAGCAAATAATTAAAATAAAAATTTAATTTCTTAAAGATAGACTAACGGCCGAGTGATGATCGCGTTGTTAAATTTAGCAATGGACTTAGCAATTGTTAAAAGTTAACAACGGTTTAGAATGTTTAACAAAACATCATTGTCAGAGTTATTCAATGATTTTAGTAGACAACCTGCCAAAATCTGACATTTTGTTAAACATTCTAAACCGTTGTTAACTTTTAACAAATGCTAAGTCCATTGCTAAATTTAACAACGCGATCATCACTCGGCCGTAAGTTTATTATTCGATTTGTTTAATAATGTGTTGATGCGCCATGGCGTCTTACACATTCAATTATGCGTCTAGGCATACTTCTAATTAGGTGATCAAGATCCTCCTGGGCCACATTAACCTCGTGTCGAAGCGCAACAAGGGTTTGAGGTGTCTGTTGTAAATTGTTTGTCTTCTACCGATCATGTCCCACACATGTTCAATGGGGGACAAATCGGAAGACCGTGTTGGCCATGACAGCAAATTAATTTCGGCATGTTCAGCAGTCCATCGTTACTCTTGCCACGGTCAGGCATTATCCTGTTGGAAAGTTGAGTTTTGGAGAGTCCTAAGATATAAAATTAAATCTGGCTCCACTATTTCTTTAATGTAACTCTGAGCAGTCATACTGCTTTTAATAAACACTAAAGAAGTAACACCACTCCCATTATTCCCAAGTAATAGAATATGCTTTAATAAAATTGAATACGGCGTTCTTCTCCGACCCTCGCCTTCTACTTGGACCAGCATGGCTAAACCAAATGATTCGCTAAAGACCACCGTCCATTCCGGTCCCAACTAGTCGTCCTTACTCCACTAAAGTCGATTGTTTGATGCATTCGACGATAAACTGTTGTCCAATTGCCTTTGTCTTAAACATGTTCAGGCCCTGTTTTTGAGGAAAATCTCTAAAGCTAGCAATCTTTGGGGCGGTCTTTAGAGTGTTGTTCGCAATCATCCTGTGTCCCTGGCCTTGTGCCCTTAAACATTACCCGTATTTAAATTTCAAACAAGAAAAATCTGACCATGACGATTCTATGCGGTATTTTAAACAACCTGCGGGGTTAATACCTCGTAAATTAATCCATGCCGTAACCTTATTACCACCAGCGACGATTAAAATCATATCGCGCACAACCTAACTGGCAAAATAGCGCTTTCGTAAATACTGCATACCGCAACAGCACTACCCATATACCTCTCTATTATTCTAACAAAGTCTAGCGTTTATTGTTGATTAAAATGCCTTTTCCCTGAAAGAAAAATTTTAGATCATAAAACTCTTTTACATAAGGTGTGAGAATGCAAGAGGGACCCGTCGAATGATGTTATTGTTATTACTTTTATTATTATAGGACTACACAAGACTGACAAAATATTAACTTTATGTGTTTAGGCATTTTAGGTATGTACTGTTGTCTTTTAATATTTTCTTATACTCCAGTCGTTAGAGGCAAAATAGCCCCCTACCTCTAACCGAGTCCAAAGTTAATGAAATTTGGTACAGATGTAGTGTTTGGTACTCGGAAACCGAAAATACCAAAATCCTTGCTCAGGGGTGTCGGAAAGGGGGTGAAAACCAGCCTTAAACATGGAAAAATGTGTAATTTCCTTTAAAAGCAGAAAGAACGGGAAAAAGAACCTTATCCCCCTTGCAGTGGACTTTACAAGTGCGATAAAGGAACAACATGATGTATCCTGAGTTGTGACCAGGCTCGTAGCTAGTGAGGAGGCAGGGAGTGCCAATACGTACGGCGCTGCTTGTATTTCATAGATTTTTAAGATCTCAAGTTGAAATTCTATACTTTTTTTTGGTAGCTGATCTTGATTTTCGAGTTCAGCTACACACATACAGTTGATGATCAATTGTTATTAACAATTTTATGTTACAAATTGGTCCATTTGGGGCTCAAAGTTAGCCCGATATAGTTAAGCAGCAAAAGTAACTTGTAATTGCGATCTTTCGGCTCACAGCTTGTAGTAATGAAGAATTCATAACTTTCTAAACAATTAAACAATTATACATTGTTTCAACAAAAAATAAGATAAAACCATGCAAATATATTCCTTATAGGTTTTCGCAGTCGCTGAGCATAATTTTTATATGTATAAACTAATGTTAGAATTATTTAATTACAAAAATTAAAATAAATGGATTTCAAAAGTATTGTTAAGATAAATAACATTTAAAATATTTATTTACTTAATAAAAGGCATGGAGAAAATCAAACCCGGAACCTTCGGGTTAAAAGTTTCGAACGCTGCTGCCTGAGCCACGCAGCGGTTCAACAGCGATATTACATTTTAAGTATATATGCTATACAAAAAAATGTATTTTTTTGTCGAATTTTCTCAATAGTGCGCCTTAATTTTTTATATTTTAATAAACGTACTAAGAGCACTCTATAGCCACAGAAAAATTAGGCCAAATCGCCGACTCCAAGGCCGTGTCGTCTCCTTGTAGGTATACAATGCAAATAAACAACTTCATTTACTCACCATCAGATTGTCCTCAAGGCAGATAAACTCTTTACTTGTGGCTCTGTAAAAGTTTTTCACCTCTGTATACTTTTTGTCATTCCGTGACAACTTTAATCAGCGTGACAGTAATAAGAGTAAAAATAAGTTTTTCGTAAACTCACCAGAGGGCTCAAGAAAGCTACGCAAATGTGCTTTTTAAGATTTACCCGATATTCCAAGTTGAAATAGCTGTTCCAGGAGCATCCCTGGGAAATTTAAGTACATGAATTTTGAAGCTGGGTCCTTGCTCTTTCAGAAAAGTATAAGGGAAAACTTTCGAGACCACTCTGGCCGATATCCCTGTCATTTTTCGTGATGATACGATTTCTTACAAATTATTGTTCTACCTCGAATTATTTGAATTTCTTGAGTATATTGCAGAATGTAGACATATTTTTCTAAAGATCCAACCCTCCCCCTTAAAATAATACTGTTAACAGGGTGCTTATAATGCGCACAATGCTCGAAATCTGATTGTAAATTAACAGGATGAGAGGGTCAAAAAAATTCACAAGTTGCAAAGCTCATAACACAAAGAAAAAATAAATCCTATCTAGCCAAATAGTAGAAATAATAAACACATAACTCGAAAAATATATCTGATCCTTAAGTTGCTATAATTTTCCAGCTACAAGTATGTAAGATTGAAATAAAGGGCAATTGACCATGTCTTACTGTTGCAATAAGATTATTTATTTATGTGAACGAATTTGGTAGTATAACTGTGCAAGGGATGAAGGTTCGGACTTGTTCTTTCGTTTGGTATATTACTCCCTACGAGATTTTTCCTCGTTATAGCAAAAATTTAATTTTAGTACGAAAACTGTCAGAAAACTTTTGAATATTCAATTTCGCGCGCTTTCGCGAGTCCTTAGGGATGAAAATTTTTAAAACTTGGAACAAAAATATTTATGATGTGTGAATTATCATTTCTAACGTAAAATTTTTAGTTCTTTCGAATGGCAGTGTTATTTTTAAGAAAAAACTATCCATTCATGAATAAAAATGCGTTCAAAAGTTTAGGGGGTAGTTTCACCCTCTTTCCGACACTTCTCAGCAAGGATTCGTTTATTTTTCGATTTTTCGCCTAAAATCTACTGGTATGCCAAATTTGATCAACTTTGGTGTCGGTTAGAGGAAAAAACCTCTAACGACTGGAGTATTATTAAAATTGTAAATTTTTGATGTGAATTACATTAATTATGTTATTACTAAGAATAAATACAAAAATCTTAGTAATTGTCTCGAAAGTTGCCTCCTCTCCATTTTGACGAAAGTGGATATGTTAAGTCCAATAAATTAAACATATTAGAACCACTCGGTATTGCAACCCAGCAAACGTCGCGAGCCATCAAGTATGTCACTAGACTACATGCAATTCAGCAGATCGACGGCATGCGGGCCAGAAATGGTATTTGACTATCAACACTTTTTATTTTTGTATTATTGTTTTAGGAATTAGTTTTGTATATAACCGTGTCAATATGTCAATAATCAGTATCCACCTATCAATGGTAGTACTCATTTCATCGTAAGCACTAGCCAGTTACAGGTCGCGCACGAACCTGAACATTGGTCCTTCGAACCGGATTGAACCAGTGACCTATCGGATGTCTACAAAGTAAATTCCACTACAGTCCACATCCGGTTCGAAGGACCACAATGTTCAGGTTTGCTGGGTTCCAATACTGGGTGGTTCTAATTATTTAATTTATTGGATTAAACAGGTATCTGACAAACATTTTTTTCGGCAACGTTTCGTTTTCGAGATATTCATCATCAATCAATGTTGAGAATCAAACTAACCCCATTTTCCAAATATTCCCCCTTTTTTGTACACAAATTTTAATTTTTATACTAAAGTGGCACACTGTAAACCTTGTTAAAGGCAGCAGCCATATTTGTTTATAAAATCTCTAGTGTATACATGGTTGCATCCACGTTGCGGCGTGTGAAAGTTAAAGTTTGCAATTAAATAAAAAAAAGTGTAGAATAAGGTTAGTTTAATTTTTAAATTTGATGATAAATATTTCGAAAACGAAACGTGTTCGAAAAAAAATTTTGCGGGTTTTGTAATCAGCGCCTCAAAAAACCCCTGTATACCAAATTTGGTCAAAATTGGAGAGGGGGCAACTTTCGAGACAATTACCAAATTCTTTTTATTAAAACGTATAAAAAACAATAGAGTCCTGTTAAAAAAAAAGTAATGTGCTACATTAAGAAAATGTTAATAACAAATTTAACGTATCTCTTGTTTTAATTTAAAAATTTTATGAAAGTTTAAATATTGCACTGTTCAGCCCTTTTCTGAATGGCCTTTTACAAATTTTAATCATTAAAGCCTTTATTTAAGCAAAAAAAAAATATTAATGTTTCCATCTCTGCCATCGTATGCCACTGATTTAGTTTTAATTAAAACTTACATTATTTTTTGCGTCTGTCTGCCATTTAACTTTTTTTAGTTAAGGATTCCCACAAATAGATTCTGATTTTATTGATTTGCGATTCCAGACTTTTATTTTTAGAAAAAGGATTTGTTAAATAAATCGCAAAATAAGCTTTGTTCAGAACGCAAATGAATATGTATAAGATTCTTATTATGAATTCAGTTTTATTAATGCCGACTGCCAAGCTTGTTTGGCGTCAGATGGAACTTTGTTTAAGAAATTAGGGTTGGAAAGAGGATTAAAACTGTTGAAAACACATTTTTTTTAATACTGGTGTCCGTATAAATCTTGTGCCTTTTTGTTACATTTCATACTCTATGGTTTCACGTATCTATCGACATTATTATTAAATTTATTTGGAAAAAATTAAAAATAAAAATTACATTTACAATGCCTATCTAAAATTTTTTGGTTATATCCTGTATGAAAACGTAATTTTTTACGCCTCAACACCACAAGTAGTTGTCAATATGCTATGTTTACCGGCTAAAATAGAACTTGAAACCCAGTAGGTGAATTAGGTTTAATGCTTTGTATATTAACGACTACTGAATGAGACACTAGGAATTAAATAAATAAAAATTTCATTTACAATGCATTTACAGCTTACTCCACTACAATTATTTCAATGTGTTAATTGGGCGTATTGACAATTTTTGAAACTTAAAATGTATCCCTTTGACAAATAATTGATTTGAAATTTTATTTACTTTAAAATCAAAGAAGAAAGAAAAAGGTTTTTAATTTACCCATTTTTACCTAAATCGTCCTAATTAATTATCCAGCCGTTGAAGGATTTAACAACTTATTATCTAAAGACAATAGTATCTGTTTACAAATTTTAAGTCTATTTTTAAAAAAAATATGTGAAAAAAGTTTCAAACTATACTCAGAAACAGTGGCGAAAATTTGCTTTAAGTCAGCATGTAATGTGGTTGACTGTTGTTTAAAAAAAATCAAAATTTTAAACCCAATTTTTGTTGAAATTGATAATTTTTTTTCCTTTTAAAAAGGGTTTAAAATTAAATTTAAATTTTTTAATTTTTTAAAAAAACCCATTCATTTTTCACTTTCCTTTTTTTAAATTCCTTTCTTTTTGCCCTTTTTTTCTACCTTCCTTTTTTTTTAATTTAAATGCCCTTTTTAAAAAAACCCCCCCTCACATACATGTTAAATTAAATTTGACAGAGAAATACTTGAACAACTTATAACTTTATTTGGTTACAGAAAAAAGAAGGCAGCAATTTACATTGCCATATTAATGTGGTATTCTCATAGAGGAATTTAATAGAATATTTCGGTAATACGTCCGAAATACATGAACAAACTTTCAGACCCCCTTTCTTTAAAACGAGAAATCTTACTGAAATTTAATAG
>JAHBCN010006886.1:45000-46446 GCA_019359885.1 Listronotus oregonensis
CTTATTCTAAATATATTTACATTGTTATAAAATTCGACATCATGATTTAAATATAATTTTCTTTTTATAAAATATTAAGTGTGCTATATTTTGGAAGGGTAATTTGTTTTTTCAATTTTAAAAAACACAGGGTGTCCCATATAAAACTCGATTTTTTTGTTAATAACCATTAAATATTGATTGTAAAAAATATATTACACCATTAAATTTACGTAAAAAGTTGCTTTGGAAATGTTTTTACAGAAACTAAAAATTTTCCATAGCAAAAGAGCCACAGCGATTTTTAAAAAATACTTTTTGAAAAAACCCTGTTACTCAGAAATGGTAACAGATATCGATGTGCAGTTTTTACCATTATGTTATTGACGAAAATTGTGCTCCAGATACTGACATTAATTTTCCTCTATCCCTTTAAAAATGGGAGTTTCCCTTTAAAAGTGCCCAATTTGGCCCACCCTATACATCACACAAATTCTACAGTCTTTTTCTTTTGTTAATATACATTTTATATATGATTAACTCTCTACGATAATATATTGGGTAATTGATGATAACCCCTCAATATTTTTATAAATTTGAAATTTTTTCGAAAATTAGGTCACTAACTAGGCATCATTGATGAAATCTTGTCTTAAACATCGTAGACACGCTGCTCTTAAAGGATTAAGGACCATTTGTTGTTATTGTTTTTTAACATTTTAAAGCCTATTAAAGTCAACACATTAAAATACTTTATCAATACGTTAATAAGTTTTACTATAGTTTGTCCAAGCTAACATTTTTAGGTTGGCAATGCGAATATCCCTACATATTAGTAAATTTTGTTTTTCAGATTTAAGTTGGGGTGATAAAAGAATTTTAAATCAAGGGACCGTACTGAGGGAAGGGAGTTTCAAAATTTTAATATCTTAAAAAAATTGTTGTTAGATTACAAAAAAACTAAATTCTAAATATTTTTTTTTGCTGTTCATATATTTGCATAAATTGTGAAAGCTTGATGTTTCCATAATTTTTTATTTAAAATTACCATTTTTGCCTATCTAAAATGCAGATTAATAGTTATTTATTAAGTTTTTTGTTTTTTTAGAAATAGTTTACACTTTTTTTTCACCAGTCCTAAATACACCTTCCAATTAGAACCTTGGAAAGTAAAAAAATTAATATAGGTACCTTTTTTCTGAACACAACAAACAGACTATTTTTGTTTGTTTTTATTGCAAAACTCTTTACAGTTAAATTGAAATATCCTGATAAAAAAATCTCACTTTTAAATGGTTGATATCCATTTCAAAAATTTTAAATTTTTAAAGATGCCTCAAAAATAAGTCGATTTATTTTTTTCGTTTTAACCATTAACTTTCCATATTAAATTATAAAATAAATAAAACAAAAAAGTAATAATTATTTATTTATTCGAGTATCATTAAAAAAAGATGCTTATATTTT
>JAHBCN010006887.1:0-46580 GCA_019359885.1 Listronotus oregonensis
AAAAAATTTTTTGGAGAGCCTTTAAAATTAAAAGATCCTGGTTTTATCAAAGAAAATACTACTAGGATAGATGGTTCATTTAAATGGGCTTTTTAACCAGTTGGGAGATATCAATGCTTCCGTAAATGCGAATAAAGTAAGTCCGAACCCCTGCCCCAGTGAAACGAGGTACGAAACCATGTGCGACATTGCCAATGTCTGTGTTGTACCTTTTCGGACAGGGGAAAGCGAAAGCGGGGGAAAACGGATTGTGTTTTTTAGTCGCGTTTCATCACGTCAATAAAAACCTGCCGGCAACACTGTTTAATTTTCGTTCAAGGATAGCGGAAAATCTCGATGGACATGGGCTCGTTAGCCAAAGACCATTGGGGGTATAAAAAATATGCATTGAATGGTTCACTTATCCGTAGTATTTATCTTTGGTTTTATTCATGGGATCCCTCACAACCCAAAGAGGCTCTACAGAAGGGGGTTCTGCAGTATATGACTATTTAAAAACTAACATTAGAAGCAGATGTTTAGCATCAAGACTATTTTACGATGGATGTGGGGCAAAATAAAAATAGTCATATTATACACATGCTCCTATTTTACCTTTTAAATTTCTTCTTACCCAGCTTAAGGAAAAATTGTTTTTTCCTGTACGGGGAAATTTCTTTGCCAGTTGCCCGAGTTTTTGGGACGATGGAAAAAGAAATTAGAAAACATGCCTGTAATAACTATACCAAAGAAAAATATAATGACATATTCAAAATTTGCGTTTAAGATTTTTTTAAATTTTGGGAGAAGATTGAATTTAAAAGATATGAAAAGCTTGAGGCAAATTATAAGAAAATAGATGGTATCCAAAAGTATAAAAGAATGATTTTTAATAAGATTAAGGTTCGAGGTACTTACACAGTTTAATTAAAGTGCTATGAAAACTATAGATTTGAAAATCCGCAAGGAAAACCCGTGGGAGTTTAAAAAAAGGGAAAGCCACATCCGTCGTCTTGGGATAATTTAAACCTAGAACGACGCCTATTAAGCGAAAACAAAAAAAGATATAACGAACTTACTAAGCAAACAGTTTGGGGATGAATGGTTTAATTTAGAAGAACTACGTTGGTACAAAAAAAATAATAATGGATGATCCAAGCGGTCCTGAAGAACAAACAATTGAAGAGGAAAATATGTGTGAATGTCTAACTGATGACGTTGATGAAGTAAGAGTTTAAGTTTTTTTTTTACCAATGTGACGAAATTAGTGTAGAATTAAGTTTATTTTATTTTAAAGATATAATAATCTGATTTAGAAAAAAAATGTAGCCTTCTAAATTAAACCATTTATCACCAAACTGTTTAGAACATGTTGAAAATAAATATTTGAACAATAACGTAATTTTTTAATAATGATTTTTTAATACAATTTATTTCAAACAAAAACCAAACTTTAGTAATATTGAACAGAACAAAAACGGATATATACAATTATTTTAAAACAAAAGGGGGATATTTACAATTGGTACAAAACAAAGGGATATTATAAAAAAGTTTTTCAAAAGGGGATATTTTCGATTTTTAAAATTAATATCATTAGAATTAGAGGTTGAGGATTTTTTTAAATATCTGGTCAATAGTAGTTTCTTTCCTTTTTTAACCAAAAAATTTTCTTTTATGTAAAATCAATGATGTTATATTAAACAGTTTTCTTATTTTTCTAAAAAAAACATAAATATGTTAATATCCCCTTTTGAAAAGATATTCAGTGGACTTCCAGGTTTTGGCCCTTTTTTAATTTTAGAATTGTTAAACCAAAAATAGCTTAAAGTTTTTTATGACCTAAAAAATTTAATTCGTGGTGTCAACCACCAATTGGTAATCGTAAAGTCGTCAATTTTTTTAAATAGGATGGCTAGTTTCTGTCTATATTTTTTCATAATTTAAAAATTTCTCTAATAGGCCCACTAAAAATTAAGGCAGGTAAACGATTAGTTTTCAATATTTCTTCTCTAAAATTTTGAAAAAAATTGGTGGCACCCTGTATAAAAATTTAAAATTGAGTTACCTGTCAATCTGTCTGGGTAAATTTTTGTTTAGACATACTCTTGTTGATGGTTGTCAGAAATTAAACGGTTAGGTTTTCAGTCAATATCGGTCAAAATGGTTTATTCAGACGAAAAACAATCAACGGAAGGCTTAAGTAACCTTGAAATAAATGCCGTCAAAAGACCACGGTTGCAGAATGTCCCGTATTTTCACCGCCATGTGAAAAAATTTTTTTCTAACGTGGGAAAAGTCCACTTTTCCGCACCATTTAGTCCAAAGTTGCCAAAAAACTTTTCCGCACGCCGGCGGAAAAATAAAACTACTCTAAAACTTACAGGTAAGCAAGATTTTATGTTTTAGTAATTGGAGGTTTTTTCAGAATATACGAAGCCATTGCAAGTTTTAGTTTATTCTCTTTTTTTGTTTGTTACTTCGTAATTTTCAATATTCCAACTAAAACACAAAAAAAAACATTTTTTTAATTACCCTGTATAATAATAAATGATTATGACAAGTCAACAACAATATTAATCTTAACACATGTCAGATTTTTTTTTCGTTTCCCTATGAACAAGCAATTACACAAATGAATTTCAATACAAACAAGTATTTTTAATGAAAAGGCGTCATAGTATCTTTTTTTAATTAAATAAAAATCCGACAAAAAAATTATTTAAAATGGTAGTTTGATGAGGAGCTACCCCAAATTTTTATCCTGGATGCAGCAAATACCGTAAGTTTGAATTTATTACCAGCAAAATCTCGTGAAGAATATGAGAATCAATATAGCATTTCGAAAACTGGTGCTCCAGCAAGGGACAAAAAGTATTAAAGAAGAAGTGTTCTTGGCCTATTTTGCGGATTTGAAAACATATAAACCTAATACTTTATGGAGTAAGTACTCTATGTTAAATGTGTCCTCAAAGGAAAAGGAACCTTGATTTAAGTTCATATTTCAAGCTAACATCACTACTTAAACACCAAAACGTGGTATACCGGCCAAAAAAATCAAAAACTTTCAGCAAAGAAGAAGTTTCAAGATTTATGAAAGAAGCACCTGATAATATTTACCTTCTAATAAAAGTTGCTACAATTTTGGATTAGCTGGTGCTTGTAGGAAGATGAACTTGAACAAAAATAATGATTGATGACATACAGGATAATGAAAATTTGATAGTGGTGAAAATTCCTGACAGTAAAAATAACACTTCCAGAATCTTTTGTGTCCGATGAAACAAATAACGGACTTTATCTGCAATTGTACCGTAAATATGCAAATTTGCGAAAACCACATACCCCAACAGACTTTTTTTTGTCCAGTATAAACAAGGGTGAGAATGTGGGGAAAAATAATAATAGGTAAAATGCCTTCAGAAATTGCTGCATACCTAAAATTAAAAACCAGAAGAATACACGGGACATAGTTTTCGTCGATCCTCTGCGACTATTTAGCGGATTCTGGAGAAGGAATTACCAATGTCAAGCGATTGGGGGGCTGGAAATCAACGGCTGTAGCTAGAGCTCATTGATAAACCCACAAATCAGAAAAAGGATATGTCGAGTAAAATATTGACCAAAACAACTCCCCTCCTGAGCTAAGTAACCTTCATCAAGCCGTACAATAAGCGCTTCCATAAGCCACCCGTAAATGAAATTACAGGTTCTGCAATTAATTTACAATATGCTAATAATGTTCTTTTTTGTTGTTACAAAAAAATTCCCATTTATAAATATGTTGTAGTAGTTCTTTCAGATTAAACATAATTTAAAAAATAATCATTGCTTTAATATTGGTATTATCTGACGCTCGTAGGAAAAATTTTGTTCCTAACGCTTGCGCAAAGTGACTTTTCCGCACTTGACTGCTTGCCCGAACTCCGCTTTTGCGCACTTGTTCGGAAAATAACTATTTCGAAATTTTTGAGACGGAGTAGCTCTAAAACTAATCGTTAAACTATAAAAAAATATAGACGAAAACTACTCATTCTAAAAATTGAGGACTTCGTGATTACTCGTCGGTAGTTGACACTACAAAAAAAGTTTTTAGGTCATAAAAAACCGTGAGCTATCTCATTTAATGAATTTTTGGTTCAAAAAGTCTAAAATAAAAAAAGGCCCAAAACCTGAGGGTCCATTTATAATGGATCGCACTGTCCATACTTACATTAAGCCATGTCGATATAGTGGCTTTCGAAATACACAGTGTCCAAATAAAAGCAAAATATTGAATTTTTTGGTGCTTAGGTGGATTCCTAAATAGACGGCAGACTCGTGTATTTTTATTTCATATGAAAAACATTTTTACACTAAGGCATGATTCCTAAGTGCAAAGCCTTGACAAAGATACGTTCAATCCCTTAAATCTTAAAAGGAAAGAGAAATCAAGTAGCACCTCGTCTTAAAATTTTTTTTTACTTCATTGATATATCTATAGCCCATTTGCGCTTTTTTATTATTAAACATTGGGGTTTTGATAAAGTTGCCTTAAAAGGCATAAATTATTTTCTTATAATTGATTTACTAAAGCCCAAAGGTAGCTGATCTTTAAATCAAAATATCATAAATGAAGAAAAAAGGTATCGCCTCCTCGATCGCCAGATCTTTCACCACTGGATTTTTTTTTAGGTTACATAAAAGGTAAAGTGTATGGCACTCTTTGGAAAAGTTGCGAGAACACAAAAATTGTAAATTTAATCACAATCAGATACTCTTGAAATGTTATGAAATGTGCGGGAAATATTTGATTAAAATATTTATTACTGCATGGACGATAATGGAGCTATTTTCAACATCTTTTAAATGGATAGACATTTAGCTTTATGCTGCTTTGACTTAAGGGTTGCCGGAGGTTAATGACAATCTCTCTTAACTAACTGTCCAAAAACAACAAAATTACTCTAATATGGGTTCTAGAACATGAGGGAGTGAAAGGGTATGAAATTGCCGACCATTTAACCAAAGTGAGTAACTAAACGTCACATATTAGAACAACTAGAGAATTGAAAAAAAAGCGAAAAGATACTCAGTGGAATAACTTTCCAGGCCAAAAACAGGCGAAGAGATTCATCTCACAATCGTCCAAATATATTAAAAAGCTATTGGAGCTTTAAAAAAATAAACTTAGGATGTGGCTATCCTGACCAAAACTTTCTTAAAAAGATAGGAAAAAGTGACAATAAACTTTGTAGGTTTTGTAGCAGATCCGCAAAACATATACACATACTCCAGTTCATTCAAAACGCGGGTCCTGGATGCCCAATGTTGCTGCAAGTCGAGACTACCTACAGGGTACGATTTTTGGGATCGCTGATTCCGAATTTTGGGGTCCCGCAGCTCGATAATTCTTTCTTTCGTTAAAAAACCCTTTTTAGGTTTTTTTAACGAAAATTTTATAAAAACCTTATGAAAATACTGTTTAGGCACGTAGAAGATACTCCCGGGGTAAGTCTTTTGGGTCGCTGAATCCGAATTTAGGCGTCCCAAAACTCTTGACCCCCGGCGTTACCTCTAAGACGACAAAAAACACTCTTCAACTCAGCTTCCTAGGTCGAAGTGGAAATAGGGATATGTTGAGCCGAGTGACCACCATTCATATAAAAACAATACAATACACCATTAAAACACACTTTTAATTTATTTTTATTTACTTTGCTACGTACAATTGAAAAAGAACCTTATAAGCCCTTAAAACTATATTTAACCAAACGCATTTGTCCGTAATTTCCTGCCCAATGAACCAAATCTAATACGTATTATTTTATTTTTCTAACTAGCAAGTATATCTCCCGTTTTTTTCGCCTCGGTCGTTCTTGCTTTACTATTAATTTTGTAATTCCTAAAGGTCAGAAAAATATTAAACTTTACCCACCTATCCATTCTTGTAAGCTGTCAGAAACTAAGGATATTTACTGATATTTACTTAATAAAGTAGCTTAATACATGAAAGTAAATTTTAGCGGTTATACGAAGGACTTTTCTAAACTTAGACAATACCGGTGGGTTCAGAACCAGATCTTGTGTAATAAACGTTATTTTTGAAAGAAATGCAAATATAAGTTACACGTGTTTAGCAATAAAGCATGTAGGATAAGGCAATAGGCATAGAAACAGGAAGTTGTCAATAAGTTTTCGTCTTTTTTGTAAAATTTAAGTACGTCTACTAACTCTGCTTTCTACTTGCCTAAGAGGTTTCTAGTCCTTGGTTCTGGGGTATAGCGACTGAGTTGCTCATTTTTGGGACCATAAAGGGGAGATCGCTAGAAAAATACCAAAAAAAACATTTATTCTCTTGGCAATTTCGAAACCATTATCAAGATAAACTTAAATGAAAAATAAAATAGAAATAAAATTTGTAAGACTTTTGGTATCAAATTCAGGAGATTCTAAAAACTCTTTTATTTTTAATAAGATTTGTCATAAATGACATATTAGTTGCTTTTGACTGGTACATTGATAAGGGGTTTTTCAATAAGAACGATATGATTTTAAAATTAAATAAAATTGAAATGATTTCAGATTTAACCACACTTTTATATTATCTTGAAGTACAATCAATAATATTCATGTTTTGAATAGCACGTCATTTAAATGTCCATCTCGGCTTCGTGTACACTAGTGAATTTGACGAATCCAATTTTCGAAGGCTCTTTGCAATAAATCGGGCGTAATCTCACGAATTCAGCGTTCAATGTTTAATTTCAAAGCATCAAGGGTTTGTGGCCTGTTTGCATAAACCTTTGATTTCAAAACCTCACAAAAAGTAATCTAAAGGAGTCAAATCACAACTTTTTGGTGGCGAGGCAACTATTTTATTTCTTGAAATTATCCTTTCACCAAACTTTTCTTGCAGTATGGCGACAGTTTCATGAACAGTGTGACATGTAGCAAGACGACGCTGGAACCACACATCTTCTAAATCAAGCGCATTCAAATTTGGCCATAAAAAATTGTCAACATCAGTCGATATCGTTCACCATTTACTGTAACAGAATCCCCAAACCCTTTTATTTTGGGAAAAAAAAACCAGATACCACTATGCCAAAAACCCAAACACCATACAGTTACATTTAGGGATGAAAAGGCTTCTCGTGAATCTGTTGTGGATTATTTTTATACCAGAAAAAAGAATTTTGCTTATTTACGATCCACTTAACCAAGAAAAGGCCCTTTTTGGATCATTTTTTCGGCAAAATTGTGATCCCGTTTAAGTCGTTCTATCCGCGGCGCCCGCCCGTCGATGGTCCAGTGGTTTAATTTTTTTGGTCGAAACAATCTTATACGGGTGTACATTTAAATCTTTTCAAAATTCCCCAAGTTGTTGTTTTTTTAAGTCTTAACTGTTGAGTACGACGAGAAGATAAATTTGTATCTTCGCAACACCATCTTTACAGCAGCAACATTCTCAACAGTTCTGGCATTTCGGCGTCTTAATGAAGTTTTTACATCGTGAAGAGTAAAATTACTTAAAATTTTTTTTTAAAGATGCGACGAGTGGAAGCACAGAAGGGCGATTATCTAGACCAAGGTTTCCTGAGTGCGCGAAAAGTGTTTTTTTTTAAAAAAACGACATTTTCGTAAAATTTTTGGACAATAACCAGACGTTCTTGGAGCTAGTATTTAGCCATAATAAATTGTTAGAGTTTACTAAACATAAATAACAACTAGTGACAGGTATAATTTTATTACTATGGTTACTACATTATTACAAAATCATATCATTCCTATTTAAAAAAAAACCTTTACTTTTTAAAAAGACAAAAAAGGGTGTGTTAATTTATTTTAAGCTTACGTGAAATTACTTCAGCATCAAGCATAAGTAACCAAGTAATATTTAAATTTACATATATTGGTGCTACCCATTTTTCTTTATTTAAAAATATAAATGCACTTTTTTAATAGGTTTATTTTGATTTTGTCGTACTTTCTTTTTTTAACTTAAATTGGTAGGTTTTTTTAGGTTTTTGTTTGAAAAGGAAACTTGACTTTTGTACAGATTTTGACACACATTAACATAATGCAAGGTTAGTTCTGTAAAATTTTGGTAGAAATAGTTTCTGAAATTTAAGTAATTAAAAATAATAATAAATAAGCAGATTTTGCTTAATTTACTGACATTTTTGCGAGCCAAATGAAAAATTTATCTTAACATTTGCTTTTCAAGAATTGTTATCCGTTTCGTTTTCTACTTACTTAATATTTTATTTTTAGGAAAACAGGAAAAACATGATATAATCGCTAAATTTTTAAGTAGGTATTTTGCTTAAATGTGCCTTATAATGGCTCTAAGCTTTACAAAAAAATATAATTTACAGTAAGACTGCTTCGTTGAAATAATATGCATAATTTAAAATATAAATGGAAAATATATCGATTTCGTTTAAATAAATCTACTGTTTTGTTAAAATAAAAATGTTAAAAGTGTTTTAATAATGGCCACGGGAGTTTTCTCATCTATTAAAGATCATTTGGTTAAACTGTTTAAAAATATATATATATATATATATATATATATATATATATATATATATATATATATATATATATATCTGTTAAAAAAAAATAATAAACATGGTTACCTATGCTTGATGCTGAAGTAAATCAGGTAAATTTTAAAATCAATTAACATCTTTTACCACCCAAATTTTTTTTGGCTTTTTGAATACTATACATACACCAGTCCAATAACCTAGTGTCATTTATGACAAAACGTCATTTAAAAGTAAAAAAAGCCATCAGAATTTCCTAAGTTTTTAGAACAAAAATTTCTTAAAATTAAGTTTAATTTTTTGTTTTAATTTCTGTCTTGATAACGGTGGTCGACTTGCCACCAAAACGTAGACTAGTATTTGTGATTTTTTGGGTTTTTTGGGGGGTTTTCTTATTTTTTGTTGTTGTTGTTGTTGCCGCAAAGCTATAGAACAAATTTAATATTATATTGCGTTGTATTTTGCGTTTTTTAAATATCATTGCCATGCTAACCTAGATGGCACTTTTTAACATTCTTTAAAATTTTAAACATCTTAAAGAAAATTTTATTTTAAAATTTGTGAAAAATTAAATTTTTTGGGACCCCCGCTTAAAGAGAAAAACGTTATTAAAAAAGGAAATTTTCTGTTTTTATGTTTTTCGTAAATTTAATTTTTATCGTCAAATCCAAAATTTTTACAGCCAACAATTTTTATATGCAAATATTTTAGATGCCTCTAATTTCAAGAATAATTCAACTGTTTTTGCGTAATTTGGGTTTTAATGATAAATTCTTTTCAAATTTTCAAAAAAAATACAAATAGAGGATTTTGCTTTTAAAAGTTTGATTATTCCCAAGGGGAGTTTTGAGGTCAATAGCCTCTGGTGTGGATCCGATGTCTCACTTTTTATATAAAAAATGATGCTAAAGAGTATAAATTTACAAAAGAAACAGTTTTTTAAGACATATTTCGAACTTCTGATACATAAGCTCGTTTTACACATTTCCCTGTGATATATTACGCAAAATTACGTAACCATGATTAAATATGCCACTTCTGGTTCTCAGATAAGCAGAAACTGATCCCTTAAAATTACTTAAAATCATTGAAAATGATCTGTTTCGATCAAAGCTCCTGTGGTCGGTTTCATATAACAACGGTATCGGTTTGAAACTTCCCCTTGATTTTTTTATCCACTCCCAACACATACGTATGCGGTATTAAAACAAAAGCGAGAAATTCAAATAAGTAAAATGGAACAGCTTTAAGCCGGTATAATTTTCCAGCAATCTCAAGGATTTATTAAATAGGTAACAGGATATAAATGATATAATTACGAATTTTTATTAAAAATAAATAATGTAGTTCACCTGTAAACATTATAACGTACCATTTTGTTACCTACACGGGTTTTTTTATATGCAGCTTTATGGAAATGGTGTAGAGATTAGAAAAAATGGTGATACTTGATAATTAACTTATCATGTGTACATATGCCTTTGTATGGATGGTGATTGGTCGTAGGCGATATATAACGCTACTTTTCGTGACTAATCATTTTTATACATCTTTGGACTATGAAGGCGGTATTTTACAGGGTCAGTAGAGAGTTAATAAATCACTTATCTAGCATTTATTTCTATTATCCAATTTCATGATGTCGCATCCGACATTTTGTTTTAAACCAACATATTCACTATCGGATTTTAGTTAAATAGAAAAAATTTAGGCTGCAATGTTGAGTTGCTAAGAAACGAGGTCAAAAATACTTTATTTTTCCTAACAAGTGATTAGCACTGAACTCCGCTTCGCGTCCGGGCAACGGCAGTCGCGTGCGGAAAGATCACTTTGGCAAGCGTTAGGAACAAAATCACGAGCGTCAGATAATACCAATATTAAAGCAATGATTATTTTTTAAATTATGTTTAATTGAAAGAACTACTACAACATATTTATAAATGGGAAATTTTTTGTTGATAACATTTTACAACAAAAGAACAAGAAGCATATTGTAAATTAATTGCAGAACCTGTAATTTCATTTAGCGAGGGGGCTTATGGAAGCGCTTATTGTACGGCTTTGATGAAGGACTAGCTCAGGGGGAGTTGTTCATGGTCAATATTTTATTCGACATATCCTTTTTCTGATTTGTGGATTCATCAATGTAGCCTCAGCTACAGCCGTTGATTTCCAGCCCCAAGTCGCTTGACATTGTAATTCCTTCTCCAGAATCCGCTAACATAGTCGCAGAGATCGACGAAAACTATGTCCAGTGTACTCTTCTGGATTTTTTAATTTTAGGTATGCAGGGAATTTCTGAAGGCCCTTTTACCTATTGAATTTATTCCCACACATTGCGTACTGCATGCTCCTTGTTTATACTGGACAAAAACGTCTGTGGGGTATGTGGTTTTGCAAATTTGCATATTTACGGTACAATTGCAGATAAAGTCCGTTATTTGTTTCATCGGACACTACAAAATTTGAAGTGTATTTTTACTGTCAGGAATTTTTACCACTATCAAATTTTCATTATCCTGTATGTCATCAATCATTATTTTTGTAAGTTCATCTCTCCTACAAGCACGCTGTAATCCAAAAATTGTAGCAACTTTTATTAGAAGGTAAATATTATTAGGTGCTTCTTTCATGAATCTTGAAACTTCTTCTTGCTGAAAGTTTTTGATTTTTTTTGGCCGGTATCCCACGTTTTGGTGTTTAAGTAGTGATGTTAACTTGAAATATGAACTTAAACCCAAAGGGTTTCCTTTCACTTTGAGGACACATTTTAACATAGAGTACTTACTCCATAAAGCATTAGGTTTATATGTTTTTGCAAATCCGCAAAATAGGCCAAAAAACTCTTTTTTTAATACTTTTTGTCCCCTTGCTGGAGCACCAGTTTTCGAAATGACTATATTGATTCTCATATTTTCACGAGATTTTGCTGGTAATAAATTCAAACTTACGGTATTTGCTGCATCCAGATAGAATCTGGTAGTTCCTCATCGGAACTACTCATTTTAAATAATTATTTTTGTCGGATTTTATTTAATTAAAAAAGATACTATGACGCCTTTCATTAAAAAAAAGGTTGTTTGTATTGAAATTCATTTGTGCAATTGTTGTTCATATGGAAACAAAGAAAATCTGACATGTGTTAAAAATCACCAAGATTACATTTTGTTGTTGACTTGTCATAATCATTTATTATTATTATACAGGGTAATTAAATTTTTTTTTGTTTTACTGAAATATTGAAAATTACAGTAACAACAAAAAGAGAATAAACTAAAATCCTGTTATGGCTTCTGTATATTGCATGAAATAGCCTACAATTACTTAAAATACATATAAACTTGTAAGATTTAGAGTACTTTTTGCAGGCGTGGAAAGATTTTTCCGCACGCCTGTGAAAGTAACGTTAGGCAAAAGCGTAAGGAATGACTTTTCGCACGCTCGAAAAAATATGTTTGCGTGAATATTTGACAACATTGACATTAGTCCAAAAATTTTTGGTTTATGAAGATTTAGTAGACTCTACACAGTATTTGGGAAAATGTTGAAAAAGTGTTGTGTCTAGAGATCTAACTTTTTGAAATAATTATGTTGATGACAGAAGAAAATTCCTCTTTTTTATATTCAACCCAACAGAACTTGGGATATCTATAACTAATATTATAAAGGGTAAAGATTTGTTTGTTTAAATTGAATAGGCTCCAAAACTATTGAACCGATTAGAAAAATTCTTTTACCATTAGAATCCCATATTATCCCTGATAAACATAGGCTAGGAAAGAATTTTAGAAAACTCACCCCCTAAAGGGCAGAGGGGGTTAAGTTTGTATTGAACTTCATTATTTCTGGACTTGTATGAGAATTAATATTTAAACTTTGGAGCATGATTAAAAATTATATGTTATATTTTTTAGATTTCATCTGTTGGGGAGGTTAAAATGAGGATGAGAGTTATATGTACAGAAAAATTGTCATTTTTAATGTTGTAAATATGGGAGTTTGTAATTAGACCCCTAATTACCCAGAGAAATAAAAGACTTTAGCTAAAAAAGGAATTAAGGAAACTTCGCTTCCCCTAAAAGGGTAGAAAGGAGTTAAAGTTTGTGTGGAACTTCGTCATTTCTGGATTCAGAAGTATGAAAATTATTAAGTATGTTATTAATAACCACTAAAAAGTGAAAGTTTATATAAAAAATATCATTTTTAAAGTTGCAAATATGGCAGTTGGTAACGTCGCTAAGAAAGTATTTTAAAAAACTTTCTCCCTAAAGGAATAGACTGGAGAGTAGAAGTTTAGATAGAACTTTATTATTTTGACTTAGGAAGAGAATTGGTATACATTCCCACGACGAACCGGGGCCCCGGGCGATTTCTCAACTTAAAACGGAAAATTTTTAAAAAAAAAATTTTGTTTTCTTATCAATAAGAGCAACTCGTAAAAAAATCAATACCCGTTTCCGGAAGTCAATGCTAACTTTCTTATTTTTTTAAAGAAACACCTATATATTATTGCATTTTTGATTCCCAAAAAATTTTAAATATATTTCGTTTTATAATGTGCTATACCTAAGTCTAACCGTTTTTCAAAATATCTTGAATTTTATGTCAAAAATGACGTTTGAGACCCCAAAATAAGAAGAATCTTACGGCATACTCTTTTTTTCATTTGAGTTGAATTCCTTGTGCAAAGAGGGCCAATTTTAATAACTGTATTTTTTGTAAATTAATACAGGGTGAAGCGTTTATACAAAATTAACTGGATAAAAACGTAAAGTCATTCAAATGGGAAAGTTCTACTTATTTTATTTTATCGTATTAGCATTAAAAATAAGGTGCTTTGTATTAAGTGGCTCCGAAAATGTATAGTTTTCGAACAATGGAAATTTAATTTTGTATTGTAAATGTGGCTATACACTCTTTAATTTTGTATTAGTGGCCATGATAGACATCGGCTTCTTGATTTGATGGAAGCTTGACGATTTTGAAGACTAGGATTAAAAAAAAAATGTGAACTTAAATTTCTTTCTAGAATTCTGGCTTTATTACAACATATAAAAAATTATGTTTATGTTTTAAAGGTATGAAGTTCTTTATAGAGTGTTAAATATAGATCTCAATGCAATTGAATTATTTCGGTAATTTGTAAAAAAAATATTGGAGGCATTATGGGAAAACAAAATAGTCAAGATCTCAAAAGCAGAGTGAAAATAAATCCCTTAGACCATCCCAGTTGGCTAAATTGTAGTACTAAGTGGTGCATATTAAGATTAAGCACTTTGAAAATATGCAGAGTAAAAAAGTTTACATCAACTTAATTTGCGGATCAATTTGATTTAGGTTTAACTCTAGTAACAAAATGATAGTTTACCATATGATCAGAACAACAAAAATACTTTGTATGTTAACTGAAATTCGCTGTTTTTCATGCGAAATGCGAACTCTCAATGATCAAAGCTGTCACTTTGGTCCACCAAAAAAGACCGACGTATATACACCGAAAAAAATTATATTTGATCTACCTGAGTTAAAATGGTTCAAATTTAAGTAGCAAATTTGACTACCCATGTGTTTACCCCCCAAAAAGTACCCTGGACGTTATTTAATCCTCGAATTTAAAATTTGGTCCACCCAGTGTAAACAAGACTAATATTCACTATTTAGAAGGGAACACTGGAGCCCGATTCTGTAAGCAAATTTTTTGACTTTCCTTTTCTCTATGTCTTTTGAAACAGTGACAAACTTATGAATTACTTTTAGGGGAAACAAGGACATGTAATCCCTATTTTGACATTCTCATTCCTTATATTTTTACAGAATTCCAGCTCTGGGTACGATTGGTTCCTTTTTTCTTCGATGTTGACGCACTATAAGCCGTGATATGAGCAGTTATTGATGTTAGCTAGAGTTCGGGAATAAAAGTTAAAAAATGGTCTAATGAATTTAAATTATAGTAATTAAGAAAAACCATATTGTTTACAGTAATTTTTTGCGGGTTCATTAAGAAACAATATTTTTCAAATAAAGTTAAGAATATTTATATAAACCAGAAGCAAGTGATAAAAGCCTTGCTTGGCAACCTTTTTACTTTATAAACAATAAACGTTATGACTTTGCAATTTTTCCGTCTACAATTTAGTAAAGTGTATATTTTTCAAGATACCTTGGAAAATATAAAAGACCTTGTCTGGAGAATTATAGTTTTAAGACATACAGATATTGGCGTTTGTAATTTGTACAATATGTACTTTACATTTAAACTAGATTAAAGATTATGCTATAAATTATAATATTAAAGTTAAACTTAATAGTTTAAAAATTATTATTTGCTTTATTTTAAAAATAATCCAGTTTGCCATTGGGATAATCGTGCTTAAATCAGTACAATGATTGTAGGTTGTTATTAAAGTGAAAAAAATAAAGCAAGGCTGTGAAGTTTAATATTTTTTAACACCTCACAATTTTGTCGTCACAGTGTGCAGCGTTTTTAATTTTTTTAAAACATATTCTAGGTTTTGTTTAACATTAAACTTGCAGAGAGCAAGCTGCTCTCGCGCAATCAAAATTCCATACTACAACTTTATTAGCAAGCAGAAATTTTTTTGGCAAGTTTGTTAAATCATAAGAGGTATTTGTTTGATGTTCGACCATAAACTAGATTTTTTTTATGTAACTCTTTTTAAATATTAAAAAATTCAAATGGAGCCTCTCGGGGTGTATCGAAATGACTGAAAGCGTGTGTATGGAATAATAACTCTGATCCCATGGAGACATGGTACACAGCTCCTTTGGAATGCTACATGTTCACACACTTTAGCCAATTCCTATATAGATGGAACATCTAAAGCAGCTTGTATCCTTGCTAAATATAAAAAACGCAAAAAATTTTGAGTTTTTAGACCGATATATTTTTATACCTTTTGCCGTCGAGAATTATGGTCCCTGGGCGATGAAGCCCAGAGCCTGGTCCGGGACATTGCCTCCAAAATTTCTTCTGATAAATTCCGTAGCTTCATAATCCAAAAAATAGATCTTGCGATCCAAAAAGGTAACGCCGCTTCAGTAATGGATACCTTTCGTGGGAAGAAGAGGCAGGTTTGAAGGAGATTTAGTTCGTTTAGGTTTATTAGAATATATATTTTTTAAATTATTATCATTATTATGTCTTTTAAATAATGTTTTACTTTAAATATTGTATATTTGTATTTGACAAATAAATATCTTGTAAAGTAAAAAATTTAGCTCTGAATATTGGCAAAATTTATAGGGTTTCCAAATATACATGTACAAAATTTTAAATAATAATCTTGACGTTTTAGTTAGTTTTCTTTCTAGTTTTTAAAACATGCTCATTTATTATATTATTTCTTTAACAAAGTGTCTTTTAACTAGGACTAAACAGGACCTTATTTGTGGCTTTCCTCCTTTTAAATATACAGGGTGTCCCAAAAGTCATGGGACACAGAGCAACTGCCGATTCCTTAGGTCAAAATTATGCAATTAACGTTAACTTGCCTTATCACAAAGTTGATAATAACTAAGATACAGGGTGTCAAACTTTTAATTTTGTTCTCGTTTTTTTCATAATAATTTCTTTACTAAAAGACATAGCGATACAAAATTGAGGATTTGGGAGTTCTTTGAGAAGAGAAATTCAAATTCGTCCATACTTTTGATGTTGCTAGTAGAGAACGCCAGCTACGGCTTACCCCACTTGTTTTAGATATGATTATTTTTTTAAGCTTAGTATATTGACCTGTTTATTAAAAAAGAAGTTACTATAATTCCCGCTGCGTCAAATATGTATACCACATTTAGGTCTCTAGGAGCAACTGTTTTCGAGATAAACGCACTTTAAAGGACCCCGTAATTTTCCTATGAAAAATGGGTTTCGGCCCATTGTTTTCAAACTTTGCAAAGTAATACTGGGTATTTGGAGACCTTTGAGGGTAATTTTGGGTGTTTTAATATAAAAAAGGTCATGTTTTAATACTCAGAAGTAAATATTCTGTCAAAGTCTAGCGGTTATTACTGCTATCAATTTTTATTGGTAAACGACATATAAATAAATATAAACATGTAAGTAATAAAACAAGCTTAATAATATAAAAATCTTCCATAAAAAACTTTAAATGTTTTATCGTATCTCTTTTCTTTTAATTCAAATGATTTTCATTAGTATGCTTTTGCTTCTACGAAAAGAATACACAAGATATCAATTTCACTCTTTTTAAATACCGTAAAAACCACTTAGCTGTAATTACAAAACAATAAATAAATATAAGAAGCAAATTAAATTTAAAAAAATAGTACAGAGAACATATTCCTTACGCAAATGAGAGAAATGATAGCCACTTTGTAGGATATACACAAAATGAAATTGGACTCTATGTAATGGTGTTGCTGTTCGGTAATATTCGTTTACGTGACCGATGAACAGAAAATGATGCACCATTAAAGTGGCCACCACTTTCACCAGACTTAAATGTGTGTGACTTTGGTCTAGGGCGCTCTTAAAAAAATTTAAGAATACACCGGTAAACATTCGCAATTTTTACTTACGGATCTTTAATCAAAATAAAACGGATATAGTAAAGGTTATAATGCAATAATCCAATAATCAAACCCTCCACTAAACAAACCTATAACTCATATTTTTTGTACATTCCACAACATTTATGGCTTTTTAAATCAAAAATTATTTAGTAGATAAAGCAATGATTTAAATTTACAATAACGTAATTTTATCTGCTCAATTACGTTTAAAAGGCTGTAATAATAATTTATGCCCTATAAACACTGTCGAGTAATATATAACCTTTTTTATTTAATGTGGTTTTATTAAAAATGCGAGCTTTGGTTTTACAGCTAAATACAGGTAATACGAATTCGTGTACAAGAATGATGAAATCCATAAAAACAATTTGCTGGTAATTTAAATACTTTTTTTTGTATTTTCCGAGAAAACCCGAAAAGTTAGTTAATACGGACTCATGATCGTGTAAGTCTTACTCGCTCCTGACCGGTTTTTTTTTTAAATTTATTTCCACAATAAAACCCGCATTATTTTTATTGATATTAACCACCGTTTTAAAAATAAACTTTAAATATATTCAGAAGTTTTTTTTTGTATTTGTATGATTAATTGGATGGTATCTAGGTGCACGGTAGTGCGCCAAGCCTAGTTCCGCACGCAGTGTGTATATTACACGAAGGGTTTCAGCATATTCTTCCTTCTATCATACCTTCGTTATCGTTTCACATAAAGGTATGAGATTAGGTATTTGAGTTTACATAAGTATTTTTATTACCTTCAAATAAATTAAAAAGTGGTGTCAAGTGGTTTCTGAGATATTCAATTTTGAAAATTGTCCATTTTACTACTGACTGACTGACTCATGACTCATCAAAATTATGATGCATTTACCGAGGGAGTGAAGACTTGAAATTTGGTATGTAAGTAGGTTTTAGGAGACAGGTAAACAAATGTTTTAAAACTATACATTTTACTCAGACCTCTAAAACAGGGTGGGTATTATCGTATAATTAAGGGGTATTTTAGGAGTCTGCAATCTGTCTAATGGAGTTTCTGAGTTCAGAATTTAAAATACTAGAGAATTTTTACTCCTTTTAATGAACTCAGAAAAAAGAAAAAAGTTTATAACCAAAACTCTTGTACCGTTTAAAGTACGAAGATCTAAAATAAGACTAATTTTTATTTTGACTTGACAAGTTTTTTACTAATCTGTCTGCATTTTTTTTTTTTTTATTATAACGGATCAATAAAAAACAGGTCAAAAAAGAACTGTTCTGATTTTTAATCTTAGTACTTAAAGAGGCCGAGATTTTTGGATAGGAACTTGGCCATTATTTTACATAAGTGTTTTTGGTATGACAAACATTGTATCACATAGCTTACACAGCTTTACATTACTTGACAATAAGGTGAAGGACAAATAATCAATAAAATTAATTTAATATTAATATAAGAGTTAGACAAAAAGTTCCCAGGAACTGACCACTACATGAAAGGGCAATCATTTTCCTGATATATTAAATAAAAATGTTTAACTTAAAATACATTTTCATCATTTTGTGAGTCTAGAGAAGCATTATATAATTTTTTCCCCAGTAATAAATGTATTTTATTTTAAACAACTCTAGACGCTCTTTTGGGTTGATTGATTGATTGATTGATAAACTAAATACACAAGTTGAGGTTTTGTCCGCCTCGACACTGCAGCCTACAGGGCTTGTTGTATCTCTTGTGTATTTGTTTCAGTTAAAAAGGTTTGACACCTTAGACAGGTGTAGTAGCCCTTTTACTGTTCTTTTCTGGTCTCCAGCCTCCTGGTGGTTAGTGTCCACCATGAGGTTTTGATTTGTTCTCCAGTATGTAAGTGCAGGGCACTCATATATGATGTGAGAGGCTGTCTCTTCCTCTTCGTCACATAGTCTGCAAATGGGTTCTTCTCTATAGATGCCCATAGTGTGCATATGTTTTCTTAGGGTGCAGTGTCCGGTTATTAATCCTGTCACTATTCTAATCTGATTCCTATTTAGTTTTAGTAGTTCACTTGTCAATGCTTTCGATGGTGATTCCAACATTGATTTAGTGTGATATGCCTTGGAATGTGGTTCCAGTATGACTGATGTTGTGTTTGAATCCGAGCATGTAGCCACGAACCGAGGCTTTTGGTATTCCAAAACAGGTTCGTGACCCACAAACATTGCTGCGGAGCCTCGCCTGGCCAGGAGTCTGCATTTTCATTGCCCTGTATTCTCCCTGTGTCCTGGCACCAGGAAAGTGTAACTTTGTTGTGGTTAGCCAGGTTTAGGAGGCATTGCAGACAGTGTCCAAACCAACCTTGAGTTGACTTGTTGAGATGCCAAAGCTTTTATGGCCGCTTGACTATCAGAGAAGATAGTAATGTCCCTGCCCTTATATCTCCTCCTCAAGTTCTCTCGCAGACAAAGTTCAATGGCATATATTTCCGCCTGGAAAACAGTGGCATATTTCCCAGGGAAGCATAAGCATTAAACCTACGGGTCATACCATGTATTCCTGCGCCGGCTCCATTGTCAGTCTGGATCCATCGGTATACCAAACCAAATTCCGAGACTGACCAGGAGATCGCTCACTACCGCCCTAGGTAAGCTGGGTTTTGTATGGTCTGGTGTATTTATCCGTTTTGGCATTGTATCACTGCTCATCTCAAATATTGGGTTTGTGATACTGCTCGTTATTCTTGGTGTGTCCTAGGGCAGGCCCGGAGCACCAGTTGCCGTTGCATTTCAGCCTGTATGCCCCAATCCTCGCATCCGCCTTAATAAATATACCAAGAGGGGGAGGCTTAGTAGGTTTCCATGGCTGCAGTTGGAGTGCTTCTAATAGCTCCCTGTTATACAGAGAAATGCTAGTCGCTGGAGTTTGGATAACTCCAGCTCTGCTTTTCTCTGTTCTATTTTTGGCCACCTCTTTTGGGTTAGAATAATTGTATGTATAATCTCAAAATATTTTAAGGTTGGCAGTCTGACAGCTGTAAGAAAAATAGCGCCTGCAGTATTCTTTTAACATGAAAGACAATTGCAGCAATTTTTAGAAACTAAACAATGCGCGGGTAAAAAAATTGCTGCAAAAAAAAATCATAAAAAAAAATTAAACTATAAAAACACCTTTAAAGAAAATATTTCTTGACCTTTTTAATTAAATTTGATTTATAATATTTACTTATTGTGTTACTATTATATTTAAATACCATTTGCAATTAATTGACAGTTTTTTTGGGGCATAACTGCTTATTAACAAGAAATACTCCAAAACTAGAAAAGATTTCAAATAAATACCGTTATCAGATAACAGTATTTGGGTTACCATAAGGTTGATAATATGGAAAATCAAAAGGATTATTTACTGATGACCTCACTCATATAATTTTTTTTATAGCCAATTGTCAACCTTTATCACCAATCACTAAACCAATAAGAAACGTTGCATTATAGAGTACAACCATATATCAAAAACATTCAAATCGATTATCATGTTTTTAAAAAAATTGAAAAAACAATAATTCCTCTTAATCGGCCTATGTTGACCTCAGAAGTCTATAATAAAATGTACATGTATTTATCGGATACCCTGTATATTTGTGTTAAGAGGACCCGACTCATTTTGCAAAAAATATATTTCATTATCTTAGACCGTCAAAATAAAAGCATATATAGGATACTCCTAATTCTAAATCTTTGCATAAGGAACATTTTTACGTATAATCTTACTAGAGCACTATTTCTGGAATTTTTTTCGAGGTGCGAATTTTAAAAATTTTAAAAAAATCGCAACCAAAATTTTTTTTTTTCGACCCAAATGTTTTGTCGGTGGTAGCTTAATTCGACAATGACAAAGGTGACAAGTTCTTTGTAGATGATCACACTGGAGCGATTTGTATTTCTTAATTTTAAGGCCCCACAGACCTCGTTCTTTTTAAGCAGTTTTAATCGTGGCGATTAAAATTGCCAGTTTGTGGGCGAAAACCGAACATAACTCCGTCGGTGAAAATTTCTAGCGGCTCTTGAAATCTTAATCGTCGATTCGTCCGTCTTCATTTTAAAACAAAATGTGTTATGTAGAACGTTCTTAATCGTCATTGTTGTAACAAATAAACACGCTTTATTTACGTTTTTTGGTGACATAAAACACGAAAGAAAAAGTGAAGAACTGCAGCTTTCAGCGATTAAAACGGTTTAGAATTAAATTAAGTGTAGGGAAATAAAAGTTTTAATCGTCCGACTGAGCAGTCTTGATTGGCTATTAAGAAGGTTAAAAAGAACGATAGTCTGTGTGGCCCTTTACAGCTATGTATGGTAATTTCCGAAATAATTAGGTTGGTTATGGAACCGTCACAATACTAAAAAGAACCAGGCGTAAATTTTTTACTTATAATATCACTAGAACTTTAATTATTACATTTATTGCTAAAAATTTTTTTAAGTACACGGATATTTTAAAAATTCTATCGAGTTGAAGACGATGGAGAGTCGAGACAATATTCTCCATTAAAAAAAAGACGTGGCTAAGGAATTTTAACATTTGGACGCTTTAGTTAAAAATATTTGATTGTGTTAAAATTTAACAACTATAGTCCAGGGCATTTAGATCAAAATCGACCGAAATAAAAAATCCGATTTATTTCCTTGAGTGGACTACTGAGGAAATAACAAAATGTACTTTTGGTTAACTTTGAATATTTAAGTAAATATGTGTTAAATTGTTAATAAAGAATCAACTTATGATAGAATAAATCTGAAGTTAAATTTAAATGTCATTTTATTTATAAATGTCAAAAATTTCAAGTGTAATTTCATTTTAGTTGCTATAGTAAGAATACAAAATATAGGCTAAAAGCCTGTATTTTGTATCCTTGCTATAGCTGCTTGGTTGAAAAGTACTGGTGTTAAATTCTCGACAAAAAATTTCTGTAATAGACAGGTCCTGTTTTTTTTTATTTTAAGGCAACTACTCCTAAAAATGTTTCTTTAATGTATTTAAAACTATACTACGAATCCTTTTAAGGATTTTCTAAAACCATCCGTATAAAAGAAAGACAACAAAGAATAGAAAAGCTTGGAATATTTTATTTATTAAAACTTCCATATTATGTGCTTAATGCAATGGGGAAGTGGGAAAGGTGGTCAGGTACTACCTTGGTTCATATAAATATCAAATACAAGAAACGGAGCACATTCACCGAAGAAATAGGTTCAGTTATAACACAATGAGGGCATTTCAAGTAAGATTTTTTGACATTGACAATTTCAATGATACGTACAATGAGAATGGGTTAAAATGAACGGATTAAAAAAAATACATCCTTTTTCTTGAGGGTGAAAATAGGTGTCTAAGAAAAAATGTTATATTATCTTTTGGTAGTTTGAAAAATTTTAAATATTTTTAAGCTCTTAGTAAAACACATACAATTTTTTAAATTAAAGGGGTTTAAGCTTTTTGTTTTAACTTTTTATCATTGTACGATCGGTGTGGTAAATATTTTTTTAGTTTTACTCTTTTAACTGTCTTTAATATATATATATATATATATATATATATATATATATATATATATATATATATATATATATATATATATATATATATATATATATATATATATATATATATATATATATATATATATATATATATATATATATATATATATATATTATATATTATATAAATATATATTATATTATATATATATTTATTATAAATATATTATAATTTATATATATATTTTAAATAAAATATATCATATATATATATATATAATATTAAATATATATATTAATTTAATTTTTTAAATATATTTATATATATATTTATATATTTATTATAATTTTAAATAATATTATAAATTATTTTAAATTAAATATAAAGATATAAATATATTAAATAATTTTATATATATATATTATAAATTATATTGTCAAATCCAAATTTGGAAAATTATTATTTCCTAAATCTATTATGCAAATATTTCAGATGCCTCTAAGTTAAAAAAGAGATATTTATGCAAATTTCAAAAAAAATCAAACAATATTGTAAAAAAATAGAAATAAAGGACTTATTTTAAAAATCTAAGGGTGGGTCCCAAAAATCAAGTTTTATATAACATATATTTGAAGTAGGTGTCTCTTTTTTAAATATATTTTTTAAAATCCTACAGTCGCCACTGTATTGTGTCTACTGTTTCGAAAAATCACATGTCTAAAGAGAATACCTTTTACTATGGGATACATCTATTAAATCAATAGTACATAAGGAATCCACATATTTTTATAATAATAAACAGTCCAATTAAAAGGTCAGTAGGCAACGTAAAATATATTAGGTGGGTGACTCTAAAATGATTAATTTTTTTTTTTACTTTTAGGTGGGATATATAAAATTTTTAATAATAAAAAAACCTGATATTAAAAATTGCTTTTTAAATTTATTTATTTTTTAAATTTAATAAGTAATTTCGCTTTTTAAACCTAAAAATAAATTTCTTTCTGTCTGGATAAGCTGTTGCATAAGTTACAGCCCAATAATATAATTATAAAGTAATAAAGTAAATTTTGGGTATTGTAGTTTTTGTTTTGTTTTAATTTAAATATAATTCTGTAGAATTTAATTATTTTCAGGCTGTTTAGTCTTTGCCTTGGTAGCTGCCATCGCTACCAAAGAGATCCCTAAGAAAGACAAAAGAGGCCTTATTCTTGGAGACGCTGCCATTGGCCATGGTAAGAGTTTTTTATTTTGTAAGCTATTAATAATACTTTAATAGTAACAGTTTGTAATTTCAAAGATACAATTATTGTCAAACACACGTAAATGCGCAAAAGTAAGTTGCTTTTGTAGCATACACCAAGTTTTACCAATTTTTACTATTTTTATGCTTTATTCATATGTCTCACAATATTTTTAACAGAACTAAGACTTAAAAAAATATACAGGATCATCCAACCAGAAGTATACAAAAAAAAATGGAAAAACTCATCTTGCATATTTTTTCAGGTAGAATCCTAAAGAACAGGTTGTCCATTTTTGACACTTTTATAGACTCTATCCCCGTAATTATTAGTGCTGTCAAAAAAGACGTCATGTGCTCTTTTTGGGTCAAACTTAAAATGGTAAAATCAAAATTAAAAATTTTTGTTCGCTTAATGTATACGAGAAAAATAAAAAAATGTCAATTTCAGAATGACCCTATATTTTCTTAGTTAAAAGAGATTAAAAAAAAGGTTTGATACAAAAGTTTCTTAATAATGATTGCTGAATATTCTGCCGTTTTCAGAGTAAGTATACGGGGTCAGGTAAAAATATATCGGACCTACCTTTTTTTTTAAATAAAACATCATGTATATGTTATCAAAAAAGAAAGCAATTTAAAAATAGACGTAACGTCCGATAACTTTTTTACCGGACCCCGTATACTTATTCTGAAAACGGCTGATTATTCAGCTATCATTAAAAAAAAAACTTTGTAAAAAACATTTTTTGTATCACTTTAACTAAGAAAATTGTCAGGGTCATTTTTAAATTAGACGTTTCGGTTATTGGTTCAACCTTTAAGGAAACATGTATTTTCAGTTATATTAATTTATTATTGGCATGATAATACTAACGAAACTTATAAAAGTTCAAAATAGACACCCTAGTACAAATTAAATGTTCAAAAAAATTAACGAAACACCTCTTAGTTCATTTGTAACTTTTAAGGCGTTAATTACAGTCAGAGTAATCCTACATATTTTAAAAGACACACTTTTTTACAATAAATCAAAGAATGTGTTATTTGATAAATCATTAATTTCTTAGAAAAACTTACAAACTAAAAAAGGTCCAAAAAGAAAGTGTCAAATATAAAATATATCTTTTTTATTATTCATCATATCAAAAATATTTAAATAACTTTTTATATAGACAATTTAGAAAGCTGTATTTTCTGTTTCATAAAATAGTTTCTATCTCTATATCTAGTATAGTTTTAAGATATTAAAATTATTTTTAAAATTTAAAACGTCAATATCTTTTAAACTATAAAAGCTACAAGAAATTTTATTCGACATGAATTATGTATTTTTACAAAACCTTTAATTTAAGCTGTATAACCTTTTTGTAGAAAAACACCAAACTAATATTTTACAAGTTTATTAAAAATTGTTCCGTTAATTTTTTTAAGCGGTGTATTTTTTAAAAATATTGTGACTATATTCTGTTATGCATGTTTGTTAAGTTATAAATAAAAAAAAAATTACATCTTTTTAGGTGGACTTGTAGCAATTGCTGGACCAGGCTACGGAGGCTATGGAGGCTATGGAGGCTATGGAGGCTATGGTGGTCTCGGATTGGCTGGTGGTAGAGGTGCCGGTTTGGCAGGAGCTGGACTTGGATCTTTCGGTAAGACAGTGTAGAATTTTTTAACCATTTTTCTTAAAAATTTCCATAATTTAATATAAAAATATATTTTTTCTTAATTTTTTTAATAATTTACAAGAAATATAATAAATTTAGCTGTTCGATTAATTATACAAACATTATTATTTTTTATTTGAAGAAAAGCGAGTAACGATACCAGTCTATGTTGCTGGTCGTTCTTATGCGGTTTTCCCTGGTAAAGTTCGATTAGGTAATTAAGGTACAAAAAATACATTTTTTAACTTTGACTATTACTAAAAAAGCTAATATTTACAATTAGGGTTTCTAATTTAATTCTCTAAATAATTATTTTGTAATAATAATTTTGTATTTTTTAATAATTTACTAAAAAGTCAATAACTCTAACTCATTTACGCTAACTTAGAAAATAAATGTAATAAATAAGAGTGGCAATTACAAATATAAAACCCGTTTTATTTCAGAACGTTAACTAATTCATAATATTAATATTGATTTATTGTCAATTGTGCAAATTGTGAGTAGATATCTGGCTAGGCAATTTGCGTAATTTTTTAATCAATTTTCTAAAATCATTTTTTTTAATTTACTTTTTTATTAGTGTATTTTATGCATACCTGACTCTTCATAAAAAAACTGAAAATTATTATGTTTTTGAGGAATATGAAAATTTAATATAATTTTTTACCCTATTTTTGTACTTTCTTTTGCAATCAAAAAATAGTAAAAATGAAGATATTTTGTAGGATTGAGGTTTATATATAGAGTGTATTTATATAAAGAAATTATGTGCGGAGTTTGATAAGGATTGATTAGAAACTGTAAGAGCTGGAGGTTACGCAAATTCGAAAAAAGTAGTTTCGAGAAGAACGCGTTTAAAGATAAATGAAAAAAATAAAGCAGTAATCAATCAATTTAAACAATTTACTAATTAATCAGCCTATATCTCTTAAAATATTTATGCAAAGTCTTTTTGGTTAAAAGAAAGAAAAGAACATCTGCTAACGTGCTGACTATTATACCTGCTGGCCGCAATTTTTTTTTTCTAAACTTATGTTATTCTTTTCACGTTTCTAATCACTCCGGCAAACTTCCCAGATTTTCCCGGACACTCTGTATAGTAAAAGGATTTTATTTTTAGGTACTGGAATAATCGCTGGAGGTCGTGGAATTGGTGCCGGTGCGGGCATCGCAACTGGAGTCCGTACTGCCTCATCTTCTTCTTCTGTAATCGATCGTGCTGTAGCATACTCAGTACCTGCCCCATACCCAGTTGACGTACCCCGTCCAGTACCAAGACCTTTCCCAGTTACCAGACCTTACGATGTACCACGCCCGTTCCCGTTGATGTACCAGCTCCATACCCAGTTGATGTTCCTCGTCCAGTACCTGTTGATGTACCAAGACCTGTACCTGTTGCCAGACCCATTGGTAAGCATTTTTATTTAATATAGGATGTTAATTAGGCAAGTAAAATAAATTTAACGTACTACTCTTTGATTCATTTTAGGACAAAAAGTTTTTATAAACATGGGTCAAAAAATTCTTCGTTCTCCCAAGATGAGGAAGTGTTAAATCTAAGAAAAATATTTTTTTCGTAAATATCTTGAATATTTTTAACCTAATTTTGTTGTAATTTGGCGATGTTTTTTATAATATAAAGGGAGCAAAATAGCTCTACCATGATTAACTTTATTACCTCAGTGGCGCCCCGAGAGGCACCTGAACGGATATTCCTGAAAAAAATTGTACGCCACTGACTTTAGTAAAATTTATACTTCCTTGGATTAAACAAATTTAAAAACAGCTTTTTGGATTTTTGATTTTTTTCCTTCGTTTCTTGTTTGGTTTTAGAGAAAAAAAAATATAAAATCGAACTTATTGCACACAAACGAAGAAAGGCTTTATTTAAAAAATTCCAACATTTAATTTACAAAAATTTATTAGTCTTACATAATATTGTTATTTAATTTAATATTTGCTGTTGTGGTTACAAAATTTTTTTCTCGTGCTTTTTCTTATGTGGTCCAGGGATTTGCAATTAAGTGGATTTTTTTTTTTGAAAACTAACCAAGATACGACATTAAAAGCTCAATTGCTTTATACTAAGAAAATATAAAAATTATACAAAAATCAGTAGCGTACATTTTTTCTTTAAATTATCCGTTCAGGTGCTGCTCAAGACGCCAATGGACTTAATAAATCTTAAACAGTCAAATTACAACAATAATATGATATTTGGGATAATTACAAAAAAACATTCTTTTAACTTTAACACACGCCAACTTTTTGTCTAAAATAAAATAAAGAATCGTCTATTAAATTTACTGTACATACCTTATTAACACCCCATATAACACAAACCTTTTATAGTATCTTAATAATTAGAAATTGTTATATGCTTCCCAGTACATAATTTGGCCCGGGACGCGTATTCGCATTTACTCCAATGGTACGACGCAACCTTAAAAAAATGTATTTCAAATCACAAAAGACAATGTCCCCACGATTTCCCATAAAAGCATCGACATTCTCTCCTGCTCTAGGAAACCATGTGCTGAGTATTGACGCGCCTAAATGCAGTAGCATTTGTCGCGAAAAAATTTCTCATTGTTTGCGGCAAGATCTAGTATAAAAATCAAATTAAAATATTTCGTTTCCTTTATTTATTTTTTTATTGTATACATAAAAAAACAATTATTAGTAAGATTTTGCATTGGGTGTATTAGTGGAAGGCGTTGCCCAATAACGGCCTCCTCTTTTTGGTTAGTTGTGGTTATAAATTTTTCCAAGGTTGCGTTGTGCCATAAAAGACAATACCAATACGCACCCGGGACCTCTACCACACCATACCGATTGCTTTATTAAAAAAATAAACCTAAAATATTCTTTTTACAATGTTTTTTTCTATAGCTGTCCCAGTCGACCGTCCAAGGGCAGTCCCATTTGCTGTTCCCGCTCCAGTCGCCGTTGACGTACCTGTACCCGCTCCCGTAGCAGTACCCACTCCGGTCGCAGTACCAGTAGCTACTGGAGGAGCTGGTATCGGTGGTGTAGCTGGTTTGAGAGGTGGTCTAGGAGGTGGTTTAGGAGGTGGAATTGGATTGGGAGGATATGGTGGAGCCGGTGGTGCAGGTAATACTAGAGAATTTGTTTTAACTAACTAAGTTTCTGGAAAAAATGTTTTAAATACAGGGTGATTTATAAGGAAATGTTAATACTTCGGGTATGTAGGCCATAAATATAAGCATTTTCGCCGCAAACGCAGGTGTGCTCTCCATACACAGGCAGACCAAGTCTGAGAGCGATGGAAATATGGAATGTTTTGTTATCTAACAAATTTCCCAAGGACGAAGATGGAAGTGCGTTAATCCAAGCATTACTTTCAGGGGCCTAAAGAGCAAGTAGACGTGCCTTATCTTCACTTGTCTGGCACATGTTTGTAATATATTTGTGACGAGCTTGGCAAATTAAAAAGTCAAAATTTTTCTTTTTTTTTAGAAAGAAAAATATTATTTTGCAATTTATTTTTATAATATTTTTACATATTTTTTTGTTTATGATGGTAATATGGTCTCTATTTTAAATGAAATAGCATAATTTTTGTTTTATGTTGCAGGAGGATTGGGTGGATATGGTGGATATAGTGGATATGGCGGATATGGTTATGGAAAATACTAAAATAATTAAGAAAATTTGAATAAAATGACTGTGAAAATACTCTATATAAGTCAATAGATATTTTCTATATTAAATGTAAATAATAGATTTTTTTTAAATAAATTATTATTTTTTACGAAAAAATTGTAAAGCGTTTTTATTTAAGGCATTAAAACATGGCAGGATATATTGTAAATAAGTAATGTAAATATCTTGAAATTGATTTGTATTTGTGAAATAGTTACCTTAAAGAAATTCAATGCGATACTTATGAAAAATAAGGTGTGTTTTCAATAAATTATTACAAAGAAAATGACGTATTACTTGTCTTACCTTCCCGGTTTTCCTAAAATGAAAAAATAGTTTGGCTAAAGGCGATATATACATTACAATAAATATATTATTTTCATTGTAAGTCCTTGATTTTTTTTTAATTAAAAGAATGTAAAAGGGTAATTTTATACAATGGGCGTTGGTTGTTTTAGTATTCGAAAAAAAGTTAAAACAATAAATGTTTTCATAAACAATGTATAATAATAGAGTTTATTTTTAATTGTATATTTAAAATATTAACTTAATTGGCTTTAATTAAGGTCAGAAATTGTCACATTACCTTCATTTTCTTTCTGCCCTTATTTTTGCCTTTTAAAATTTATTTTATTGTCGAATTTTATTATTACTGCTGCTCAAATCATGGCTCATTTTTAAAGTAAAAGGCATTTTGATTTTGAAATTTTTATTGTGTTTATTATGACATTAAAATTAAAAAGCAACATTAACAAAGTATGCAAATCAAAACCGGGCGTCTCTGATGTTAATTTCTTTGGTCTTCGGAGCTTTTTGTTCTGAATAGTGATGATATGGAATGGGTAGACAGCATTGTAGAGGTATTAGTTTGTTCTTCGTTAAACATCTATACAGTGTAAAAAACTAACATGAAATAAATTCTATATTCTTAAATTGTCTGACTTTTTAGAGAATCTCTTGAACACGTCAATTAGTATTTTTCCTCGCGCATTTTTTAAGTCATTGTTTGAGAAAACAGGGTTAGTCAAAAAGTAGTTCTGTAGGTCAACTTTATTATTTTAAATAGCAACCTCAATCCAGTGGCGGCCCGCGACCCATAAAGCTGGGTAGGCGGAGAGCGCCGCAGGACAAAATTGCGCAGCTGGCGAAAATTTTTTGGGTGCCACGCCCAATTTTCGTGTATCTCATATTTTTATTAACTTTATTGTTTTTTAAGTAGACTTCAGAGTTGGATGTACGAAAGCCAGGTTGGCTTTTTAAGCCGACAACACCAACAACATAAGGGCTCGGCTCTCTCGCGTGACGTCATCACATGCAAGTGGAACGCACATGCTGACCACATACTTTAACCAATTTTATTATTATCAAAAAAGTTTATTTTTTTTAAGTAATTTTAAAAACCTTTGAAGGACATCCTGTTAAAAGAGGGTGCCAGTCGTCAACTGAGCCCTTCTTCGCACCCCATTCGTTTTAATACTTAAATAGCTGCTCATATGCTCCTTAGAAAGCTCATGTTTTTGTATACTAGCTGATAATTTTTTTAAATCTGAAAAGCCCTGTGAAACCCAAACATTATTTTTACCTTTAGCAAGTAGTAAACAAGGCCAACAAAATAAACTTTGCCTAAAGATGCTTCCACTTAACCAACTGTGATTATCATACCACCGTGTTTTAAAAGACCGCGAAAAAGACTGTCCATGTTTTTTGTCGGGTTTTAAAATATTAAGTGTTGGTATAGAGGCGACCAATAGTCAAGATTTCACTTCGATCTTTTTCATTTAGTCGGGAAAACGGAGTTTCTTGCAACGAGCAAATTATGTCATGCACAGGGTTTAACTCTATTTTTTAATAATATTTAAACTATAAACAAAAAAAAAACGATAAACATGCACTTACAGCTAAAAAATACTTATCAAAAATCAAATTCCTCTGGACTGAAGGCCTGCCTAAACAAGATTTATACGGAATTTCGATTTCGGATAAAAAGATACAGGTCAATTAAAAGGTCGCATCGGGTCGCGTGCCTCTGACCAATAATTGTCCACCTGTTTTGTCATGCATCTCATAATCGATGTGCGACGATCGTCGAAGGTCAAAGCGAAGGCGACCGATGCAATCGCCTGCAGAAGTAATAAATCTGCCGAATATTAATAAATAATATAATATTTATTTGCTTACGTACTGAATATCAAAATAAGGCGGCTGAGATAGATCGCCTTTTGGTCGAAAGTCGCAAAGCACCAACGGTATAATATTATTGTGTAGTCTTGACCGTTCGCTCTTGCCTCCAGCGGTAACCATTTTCTTTTTAATTGTAGAAATATAATAATTTTATATACTCATTAAATAATATATTTTTTAAAATACATTTAAGGCATTTTTCCATGGTAGGCGGCGCCTACCTTGCCTACCCTGACGAGCCGCCACTGCCTCAATTATTTATTTGATTTTCTTGAAGTGTACTCAAAAATACATATTACCAAATTTTACGTTATCATTTCCAACCATTTTTACAAAAGGAAAATTTAATTTTTCTTAAAATTGAAAAGTGTCTTAATTAAAACTTATTTTAAAAGAAAAATCGTAAATAAAATTTATTTTTTACGTTCTGAATAGTTTCCGGTATATTAAGTTCACATTCACTCCTTATACGATTTTTCAGAATATTACTATTTTCGGGTTTTGTTGTATAAATTTTTCTTTTAAGGTAGCTTTACAAAAAAAATCTAGTGGGGTTAGATCTAAAGACCTTGCTGGCCATTTTATTGTTTCTCTTCTCTCGATTCATCTATTGGAAAATATTTGGTTAATGCAATTTCTCTTGCTGAAACCAAATAGCCGCATTTGGCACAAGCGGTTTGAAAGCATTTGGAAACTGAACTGCCAAATTTGAAACAAGTTCTTCCTGTAGGAATTGTCAATATTTCTCTCCAGTAAGGTTCAAAGAATTTTGCCCCGATAACTTGATTTCCAATAACGCCGACCCACGCATTAATCTTGAGAAATAAAATATAAACAACAATCTTCTGTTGGGATCGTCTTCTGCTAATTTTTGTACATTTGGATGGTATTTTGTAAGTGTGAGGAATTCTCCAAAATGTCAGACAATTTAATAATATAGAAATTATTCCATGTTAGATGTTTACACTGTATAACCGTCAAGTGCTTGATTTTCACCAGCGATTAAATTTTGCTTAATTGGTGGACTTGATTTTTATGTCTTTCCTTCTCTGACCCGAATTAAAAATATATAGCTTTTAACATTTTTTATATACTCTTTTTTTTTTTTATTTTTCCAATTGGTATGTGCTTTAAGATAAATAAAATATTTTCGTTCTTATCAACGCGTTCATTCCACAAGCACCTGAGGCTCCTACCACTAGTATCACCTAAAAAAAATAAACAAATAATAAAACAGGCCCACAAAAAAAAGTGGTGTGTGCTGGGTGTCTAACTAAGATTTCTGGCATATTTTTTTCCGCTAAACACGAAACTAAAGTCAAAATTGGGGGTCAAACAGCAAAAAATCAAGAAATGGCGTAATTCCAGATAATAACGCTTTTTTTTTAATTTAAAACGGCAATATCTCAAAAACTACAAAAGATACAGAAAACTTTAAATGTTTTTAAGTTATATAACTTTTTGTCTAAATACAATATTTTTTAAGTTGTAATCAAAAAACCAAATTTTCAGGATTTTTTCACTATTCACTGTAAAAAATTTGATTTTTTTTTTAATTTTTGGATTTTTTCTAAAAATTATAAGTAATTTAAGATTCAAATGAATAAAATAAATAATTTTTTATATAAAAACCCCAAAAATCACATAAAAATTGTTATTTTCGTAATTTGGACTGGAATTTTTTGTCAAAATTACATTTTCGTTTATATCTCCTTTATCATTTATTTTATCAAAAATGTGTATATAACTTTTTATATAAACAATTTCAAAAGCTCAATTTTTTGTTTTATGAATTTTTTGTATTTCTTATAGCTTATATAGTTGTAGTCCAAACATACCGTGGTAGCAGGTTTCTGCCGGTAAATGTTCCGTATCGGTTTGTTTTGGTTTTTCTCGATTTTTTGCTGTTTGACCCCTAATTTTGACTTTAGATTCGTGTTCAGCAGACAAAAAAATGGTAGAAAATCTTAGTGCGACACCCAGCGCACACCACTTTTTTGTGACCCTGTGTAATTGTTACATAGATAAATCTAAAGAAATGTTTGGATAAGGACGGATAAGCTAGCTAGACAGGGATTATCCACACCATACTTTGGATCATAACCTGCCCTTGAAGTGACCAAAACCAAAGCGCAAGAGCAAACCAGGGAATGGATCCGAAACAAACACGAGAAATACTGAGGGAGCCTTAGTAGAAAAAGACATGAAAAAGGCTTTATAAGGGGCCCATCCGAAGAACGAAGAAAGAAAAAGACTTCGCATAACAGTAGGTCTGCTAACAGGAAACGATAACCTAAGAGAACACCTAGACAAGATAGGCTTATTCAATGGGGACCCAAGTTGCAGAATGTGCGACGAGGAGGAAGAAACAGCCCCACTAAGCAAAAAATCATCCTAATTACGTTACATTTATGTTTTCTTGTTCCCTTGTTACGTTAATCATCGTGAAACAATAACAGCGCCTTAAACCTAATAGTTTCGTTATATTTCCTTCAATTTAACAAAATCGTAGTTACGTTTAAAATACAACGCTCTAGTCTCAAACATTTTCTGAAACATCCACGTTATATAACTTACGTTATAAAGAGGATTTTCTAAGGATTTAAATAGACGGTTTCGTTATGTTGATTATAAACAAACTAGTGTTTGTAATATTTCCGTTATTTAGTTAACACTAAAAGATCTTTTGGATCCTTAATATTTGGTTTATGATAATAATACAGAAGTTTAATTAATTATGGTCGTAAATCGTATTTTGTTAACGATTTAATGTACAGCTTTAAAATAAGAATTAGTATAATGAAGATGGCTTTAAGTCACTAAACGTAAAAGGGTACACTTTTTATAAAAATGTTAATATCACAGTAATCAATCACGGAAATTACTAAACGATTTTTTACTCCTTTCCTCATATATTATTTTCTGTTGAACTTTTAGAGTGGGCGAAAATTTACTTTTATGCAAAAACGACTGACAAAGTGAAACATTTTTTAAAAGGTATGCTGGTTAAATAAAAAAGATTTGATTAAATATTCTTTGTGTTTACGTTTTGTTAAACTAAAACTGTATAATACCCTATCGATTATTAAAACCTCAAGAAATTATTTAATTAACAATATTAAAAAAATGTTTACCTCAAATTTTTAGCATTTTTATGTACAAAAGTAAATGTTGCTTTCACTCTTTTATTGAAGATGCCACTGAAAAAATATGGATGCAAATAATTGTTGTGATAAATCTGTGCTTGTTAATTTTGATAATCATTTTCTCGTCCACCCCGAAATAATACAATAGTTTCCAAGATACAACCAGTGACAACTGACTATCCCTAATAAAAAAATGCTAATATGAACCATAAGGAAAAATTTATTCATAAAAATATCTGATGTCCACAACTCTCCTTTTATATTCCCCAAATTAATAGGGGAAGCTTATTTTCTAAATCTACACAAAGTATAGCAGTTCATATATAAAAATGTTCATGTGGTAATGTTTATCTTTCTTAATTTACTATATAAAAAGTCTTAAATATTTGTGATGTGTTAATATAAGTAATATTTAAAAAATATATAAAAATGTCTAAAATTAGGTATAAAAATTGCCTACATAATTTATAAATGTTTATTAAAAATCAACTGTAGTTACATGTATTTTTAATATCCATATTCTGTTCTATTTTTCCTCCTAGTTGCACCTGGAAAAAGAATAGTTTGTAAAATATTTGCCCCAAAACTTTTGGTTACTGACATAATTGCTTCATTTATTAAAAAGATAATTTTATATCGTAGGTTGGCAAAAAAAGCTGTATTTGCAGATAGTGTCATAAATACTTTATTTCCCTTATATAAAGGATAAAAACCTTGTTATGGCTTAAAAGCCTACAATTTTTTAAACATAGTCGGAATTTTCTCTAATATTAGCTACTTGATTAGCCATTACTAAATGGTAGAGTAAACTACTGATAAACCACCCAATTAAAAACAAACATTTAGAAACTTTGTACTATATTATTATTTTGCTTCTATTTGATAAACAATCCAAATAAAAATTCAGTTTATCCCTTAAGGAAACTTTTACTTACAGTTATACTAGTCACTTCACTCGAGCATGTTAAACGTATGCCTCTCTTTTTAACTTCCGATCCACTTTCTGATTAGTTGTTATTTGAAAACAGACTGAACTGCATCTACAATTTATTTTATAATTAATTTTCTAATAATTCTATTATTATTATTAATGTGTCAACTGTCTAATGCCAAAAATAGGGTTGACCCCACTTGTAAATAATTACCCTTAAAATTACAAAATATAATACATCACAGTGAATGCTTTAAGTTAAAACTTTGATTATATTTATTCACTGGAAGTATTTTAAATATTCAATTTTTGCTATTTAAGTCCCCTAAAAAGTATTTTTCGACCGATAGGAAAATACCCATTTTCTGGAGAATTTTTTGGCCAGAAAGTAACTTTTTCCAGGCTAGACCAAAAAGTATTTTTCGACCGATCGGAAAATACCCATTTTCTGGAGAATTTTTTGGCCAGAAAGTAACTTTTTCCGGGCTATACCAGAAAATGGTTATTAAGAACCAGAAAAATCTTTTGCCGGGCTTATTTGTCACTTTTCTAGACCCATTTGTTACTTTACAGATCCATAAAATGAAAAATAAGCTGCTTATTTACAGCACAGCTGTTATTGTTTATGGTTGTTACGGAAAAGAACTTCGGTTGATTTTTTTTATCTTTGGACAGACCACGAAGGCTGAGGCCTTAGTACTAATGTACTGTGGATGTCTTAAATTATTTTTATTATAATAAGTGTCAAATCCATGTCAAGCGGATATATAGATCTGTTTTCGATCATTAAAATATTATTATTATTATTTTTAAATAGTTTCGGTCGAAAGAAAACATTGTACGTTACATGACCGAAAAACAAGTGTTTTGCAGATCTCGCCAAGCTTCCAGGACTCGCCTACCGCTCGCCCTAAAAACTGCTTGACTCAACCTGCAAAACACTACTTTCCGGTCTTATAACATAAATTACTATTATGTAGGGAATGGAAGGTATCTCCCGAAACTAAATCCGGGCTTATTACCCTAATATTTGGGACAAATGGTAACTTTATCCTAAGGAAACGACTAATGCTGGATTTTCTATACTTATGGCTTAAAAACCTGACCTTCCAAATTGGGATTTTTGGTCAGTTTATCTATATATGTAAATACATAAAAACTAAAGTGTAGTACAAAATGGTGTAATATACTTACTTTCGGATCCATATTTCCCTTTAATATTACAAGAAAACACTTTAAATTTACAACACAAAATACAACTGTTTTTAAAATAAAATAAGGTTATGTTCTAATACTAAAGCTAATAAATCTTTCTTTGTAAACTTGGCGTCGTTGTTAAAAAATGTAAAAAAATGTAACAACCTCTGTGCGGGTACATTTAAGCAAATGAGGTCGATATGTTGACTTTTAACGAAACAGACATGACAAAATAACGTTTAAATTAAACGTTATCACAGTTACTTTTGAATAACGTTTCAAAACGTGCTCAAGATGTTCTTTGCTTAGTGGGGCCTATCATATCCTGTGCGAATGTGAGGCGTTGAATCACAAAAGACGCATTATTTTGGCAAACGAAAATGAGCTTACAGGGATAAGTTAACCAACCAGTCTCGGGATTAAAAGACTTTTATAAGGTATAAAAGATAATGGGAGACTAGGCACAAAAAGCCCAAGAGGCTGAGTTGCTTCCGGTAGTAAATCTAGGCGGCTCCCAGATAAGAAGAAGAGAAAGAAGAAGGGCTAAATTAGGCCCTTATTACTAGAAATATTACTGACAAATTTAAATTGGCTACAGGGTACTTAAGATAATTACAAAAAACCTACTTAAAAAAAACACGGTGTATCTAAAAAACTATGCATTTTCGGACCCACATATATGGAAAGTTTTTTCGAACACACTGTATATTTTGTATTTGTAGGTATTCCGAAATAAACCGTGCTTGAAATATTATTCAACGGTAATAATTTTAGATTTTGTTATGGCAGAGCCATCTAGAACTACTTACGATAACCAAAAGTAAATAATATTAGTACTAAAGTAGTTGAATGTTCCTTTTCTTTCTTTTGTAACAGTCTTCTTGGCTAGGTGGCGCTAGCATTATAACAACCTGTAATAACATTATAACACAGTATACAGGGTTAAACATTATGGTACACTTTACTTTGATAAAATACTGGTATTAAAATGCTTTCAAAAATTTTCAAAAAAGGGTTATCCTTTATTAAATTCATTTAAAACATAACCAATACATGCATTTTTTAGTTTTTTAAATAACATACTTCTGGTGAATGATATTTTAAATTTGCAATATAATTAAGATATATGTATTTTTTAAATAAACCGAAACAGCTATGTTGTGATTTTTTTTTTTCGTATAAGAGATGGGTTAAGACAAAATAAAACAGATACGACATAAATTAAAATTTTTCTAACGGACTCCTCATCTACTGGTTGTTTTTAAAAGCGTTTACTTTCTTTGCATATATTTCAATAAAAAGGATCGTGTTTGTTTTTAGTAATAACAAAATTAATATAGCAGTAAAAAGCTGGAACGCCTTAACACCAAAAGTTAATAATAATCTGTCAAAGTCTAGCGTTTATCATTGCTTTTAATAGGTACCGGTAATAATATAATACAATAATGTGTACCGGTAAACATATTATTAAATTAATTATGTTGTTCCTTAAAATAACTGCAATATTATTTATATTAGAACGTACCAAAAAAAAAGGAATTTAAAACTAAACGAACCGATAACCGGTAGTGCGGCACGTCATATTCGGGCCGGATGAACTCAGTGTGTATATTACACGAAACGTTTTAGCGTGTTTTCTCTCTCTCATAACTTCGTTATCGTTTCACATAAAGGTATAAAATTTAGTATGTAAATTCACATAAGTATTCTAATTACCTGTGAAAAAATTGAGAATTGTTCTGTCAAATGGTTTCTGACATATTCTATTTTGTAAATCGCTTATTTAACTTATGACTGACTGACACTCATTGACTTATCAAAATTCTGAGGCACTTCCCAAGGAGGAATTAAAAATTAAGTGTGAAAGTAGGTGTTGGGACACAAATAAAGAAGAAATTCTGAAAAGTGCACATGAATTTAGGACTGCCTAAATACACGATATTACCACTCCTTTGTTAGAAGTTTGCAATCGAATTGAGTCTGAGCTGAACCTGAGTTGTCTTAGAAATTAATATGAAGGTTAGGGAGGTAAAGGAGCACCATCTCTTATGGCTATTTTTCTCAGAAAGTAGCTCCAAAATAGCATTAAATAGGATGCGCTGGTGTAGCCAGGTGACCAATGACCAATGACCTTGACTGCAATATATAAAGTAAACTTTAAACAACGAGGTTATTGGTTTAGAACGGTTCTTGGAAACACCAGCGCCATCTTAATTTATTGCAATTTGAGGGCCATTTTTGTAACATAAAAATGGTAATCCTGGTGTTTAGAATCCATGGAATTTAAAATGCAGGCGGGATTTTATTTACTAAACAAATAAAATTGCTACATTTTACCTATCAGACCCCAAAACAGGCTAAATCTAGAGAGAAAGAGTAAAAAGTTGTGGATAGAACTTGGTCTAATTCAAAATTTTAGGGCCGAAATTTTTGAAGTGGAACTTGGTCTTTATTTTAAATAAGTGTGTTTGATGGAATAAAATTCTAGAAAAAAGACAACATAATATATTAGCTAAATCAATTTTTAAAGATGCATAAAGCCATCAATGTATTCCTGTTGAATCCTCATTTGACCACCCTGTACGGAAATGTCGGGATACTGATTTTATCGTTGAATAGGAATAAAAGAAAATAATCGTTTTCTTGTCTCATTATCTTTAATCTGCCAATATATTTTTATAATTATTACTATTATTTATTGGTTATAAAGTTTCGTAATTTTTGATGCTGTTTAGAGATAATTTACATATGTGTAAATTATATTACAATTTATGTGCGGTCGATCTGGTTATATCAGTTAATAAGGTAACAACTTCTGCAATTAGGCCATTATTTCTTAATGCTAATAAACTAGTTCTTTGTGACAAATAAAAAAAAAAATGTATTAAAAAATATACAGAGTTAATTTTATTTTCTTGTAAGTTATAGTGTTAAAGCTGAGAAACAAGAACACACTATTATTACTATGATATTTCTACTGGGTAACCAGATAGTGCCAGTTTTAATTCCCCATAAACAAATACGTTATTTGACCTAATTGAAAGTATTTCTCTCCATTTAGATTTTCTTTAAAGGAGATTGCTGCCCAATCAGACAGTAATTGAGTAGGTCTTTTCCTTACCCAATGTGGATGTCTGTCCAATAAAGAGAATTCTGTCTGTATACCATGTTGTTCAAAGTAAATAATGACGAAATTTATATAACTTTTTAGCCATTAAAAGTGCGGAAAAATTTTAAAGTTTTTCAACGAATTTTTTATTTTCTTGCTTCTTAAGGATATCGTCGTTTTTTTTTTTAAAGTACATGAAAAACAAACAATTTAATATTTTAATACTTTCTTTTATCTTAAAAACGGTGACAGACTTGCGATCTGCTAGTTCAGAGAAGAAAGAAGACTGGAAAGCTTAGTCTCTAAATCCCGGATCCAGGACCGCGGACTCATTATATAAGGTTTCTTTTGGCGTAGACTTTGCAATAAATGATTTAGCCACAACATTACAAAACATATCCACAAAATAAGTTGTTCCCACATACGTATATTACAAACTACTAACTTTGGTACACCCTGTATATTTCCCAACCTACAGGGCGTAGTCTCGGTACTTAAGGAAATTGCCAAATTAAATCACATTTTAATGACGTAAAAATAAACAGCAAGAAGAATACTAATAAGAATTGCATAATAATTATAAATACTTTTTAATTAGCTATTGATGTCCTTAAACAATGAAACTTAGACTTTGTTAATGTTAGTAACAATTATTTATTACAAGAATAACATAAATCCATAAAATCGAAAGTATTTGCTATAAGTTGTATGTATATGTAATAAACGAATATGGACAAAAATTGTGAATATCGGTGTTTGTGGTGTGATATGTGAGTTAAACATAGTGTAACAAGTTTTATAGTTTAAATACTTACACGGTGTGATAAAGAAAACAAAATAATTGGTCTCTAAAAGAAATTTAAGAACTATATTCGCAGATTTTTAATTTTAATTTTACTTATCTTTCTATCATTATTATTATTATTTTTTTATTATTAAATAGCCTTGTTTACACGGGGTGGACCAAATTTTTAATTCGAGGTCTAAATCACGTCGCGCGTATTTTTTTTCTGGATATTAAAATTTGCTACTTAAATTTAAACCTTCTCGACCAGGGTAGTTCCAAATTTCAGATCAAAGTAAGTGGCAGCAACCAGATCTCCCCGGCACGGTTGAAGACATCTGGTATACAGATGGTTCCAAAACCAAGCAGGAAACTGGAGCGGGCGTGTACAGTAAAATGAGGAAATCACAATTCTTCATTTCACTAGGAACACACAGTTTTGTATTTTAAACGGAAATATACGCTTTACTACACTGTGCAAAAAAATAACAGAAGGGCTTATAAAAACAAGCGGATCTGCATAATTACAGACAGCCTTGGGCACTAGTTAACCCCAAGGTAACGTTCTTCCGAAGTCCTGGGGGAATGCATGAAGGTAACTCTCATGTGGAAACCAGGACATTTGGGAATAGAAGGCAACGAAAAAACGGATGAGCTAGCGAGACAGGGATTATCCACACCATACTTTGGACCAGAACCTGCCCTTGGAGTGACCAAAACCCCAGCACGAGGTCAAACCAGGGAATGGATCCGAAACAAACAAGAGGAATACTGGGGGAGTCTCAGTAGAATAAGACATGAAAAAGGCTTCATAAGGGGCCCATTCAAAGGAACGAAGAAAGAACTACTCAGACAAAGTAGAAAAAGACTTTACATGACAGTAGGGCTGCTATCAGGACACCTACATAAGATAGGCTTATACAATGGGGACCTAAGTTGCAAAATGTGCGACAAGGAGGAAAAAACAGCCTTTCATTCCTGTGCGAATGTGAAGCGTTGAATCACGAAAGACAGGCATTATTTGGGCAACCGAAAATGAGTCCACAGGACTATATCAACCAACCAGTCTCGGGGTTATACAGACTTGTAGAAGAAACAAGACTAATGGGAGAATTGGTATAAAAGACAATGATAGATTAGGCACAAGAAGCCCAAGAGGCTGCTGCGCTCCCAGGAAAGAAAAAGAAAAAGGGTGGATTAAATAAAATTTTCCTCAGTACAAATACGGCTTTGATCTTAGACAGCTCGCATTTCGAAGGGATAATGACAATTTCCAGTCAACCTACAAAATATTATTTTTTGTTTTTACGTTTTTTGATGTTCTGTAGGTATTTTTTTGCAACTTTTTTATAATTAAGTTGATGTAAGCACTTGTGTACCAAGAACAATAAGTCCTCAATTTGGTCTACGGACCTAATTAATCCTCGCGGTGTAAACTAGGCTAATGTATGGTTTGCTTAATGGCGGATTTACACATTTGCCGTCAGTAGGTTATTTAATTCCCCCCCCTCTCTTCCGACCCCTACAACTCCATATTACAGTTTACAATCATATAAGTTTTTTGTCTATAAAATTGGAACTTCGTGATTTGTGCACTATCGCCATAATTTCACCACCTTTTTTTTCCCGTAATTAGAATGGTTTTAAACAAGGGAATTGATGTGTTAGTTTCTAGATTACTTTTACAATCCAACGATTCTGTTGAGATTGTACAAAAACTGGTTTTTGGATACAATCCCATCCTGTACTACTATTAGGGTGGAAATAGGTATTTACACGAAATATTTTACTATGTTTTCTACCTATCATAACTACGTTACCGGTTTTCGTAAAGCTATAAGATCTGGTATGTAAATTTACATTTAATTACTATTAATAAAAAAATAGAATATTATATATATTTTATTATATATATATATATATATATATATATATATATATATATATATATATATATATATATATATATATATATATATATATATATATATATATATATATATATATATATATATATATATATATATATATATATATATATATATATATATATATATATATATATATATATATATATATATATATATATATATATATATATAAATATATAAAGGTGACAAAAATCACTACCCAGCCCTTTATTTTCTTGATTAAAAACATATAGCTTTTAAATTTTAGGACGACATATTATATTATAAGATGCCTATTTTGGATATAAGTGCCTATATTGGTTTAGGAAACGACATCAATTTTGTTTTTTCAAAGAAACACCCTGTATATTTTTCCGAATTTGGGTTCTAATATAATATCTATATTATATCCTATACCTATCTTTTTTTTGAGAAAATGGCGATTAAAGATGTCCAAACTAGCACATTAGCAGTTTTATGGGTAAACAAATAAATGTTATTAAAATGTTTAATTTATTTCATTCTGAACGCTCTATCTGTGAAGGTGATAATAAAATATTCCGGCTTACAACTGCTGCGAAAATTGTCTTTTCTAAAATAATGTTCTTCAAAAATTTTAATCAACACCCTGTATATTTTTTTAAATTTGGATTCTACAGGTCATTTCTGATATAAAATCTGTATTATATCCTATACCTATCTTTGTTAGTTTTTGAGAAAAGGGCGATTGAAATGTTCAAACGACCGCACATTATGCAGTTATAGGGGAAACATTTTTTTCTCAAAAACTAACAAAGATAGGAATAGGACTTAATATAGATTTTATACCAGGAATAACCCGTAGAATCTAAATTTTAAAAAATATACAGGGTGTTGCATTTAAATTTTTGAAGTAACATTATTAGAAAAGTCGATTTTCGCAGCACCTCCGGTAAAGCCGGAAGTAGTTTTACTATGACCACCAAAGATAGAGTCTTTAGAAAAAATTAAATTAGGCATAATTTTTTTATAACATTCATTTGTTTTTCCATAAACTTGCATAATGGCGGTCGTTTAAATCCCTTTCTCAAAAACAAGCAGAGATAGGTATAGGATATAATCTAGATTTTAATCAGAAATGATTCGTAAAATCCAAATTCCAGAAAAAATATACAGGGTGTTCCTTTGAAAAAATCAAAGTGTGTCGTTTCCTTAAACCGAAGTGATAGACACATGTTATAACATTCAAAATCGGATCTTATATACAATATGTATCCTAAAATTTGAAAGCCATATGTTTTTATTTAAGAAAGTAAAGGCTGGGTAGTGATTCGTTATATATATATATATATATATATATATATATATATATATATATATATATATATATATATATATATATATATATATATATATATATATATATATATATATATATATTTATTTATTCTAAAAAAAAGCTACTAACTAATTTTTCTTAGCCAAGAATAATCCCAGAAAAATAAAATAATTTTTAGAGATATTCAATGTTGAAAATTGCGCATTTTACTACTGACTGAATGACTAAATAAAAAATTATGGAACACTTCCCAAAGGAGTAGAAACATAAAATTGATATGTTAGTAGGTTTGAGGACACAAGTAAAGAAAATATTTCGAAAACTGCACATCTTTATTCGAGATGCCCTGAAACAAGGGCGGGAATTTCGTATATTTAGGGACTATTTTAAAAGCTTTTAATTTGATTTAACCTAGGTTGTTGGGGTCATAATTGTCTTAGAATTTAAAATGCAGGCAAGATTTCATTCACTATACAAAGAAAATTGTCACTTTTTACCTATTAGACCCCAAACCCCTTTCTACCCAAAAGAAATAACTTTAAATGCAGGACTACAGAACTTGTCGACCCTTATAAATAAAACTTTTAAAAAACTTATATTTAGAGAAAAATTATTACTTCTCCTTAATCATTTTTTTATTTAGCAAAATCAAAAGAGATCCCACCAAAAACATTTATGTAAAATTAATTATGGTTTAACAAAACTAAAAACACGCTCTTATAGCAAGCTGAAACTAAACATTTGAAGATTATTTTAAGTATAAAGAGTTTCCGTTACAGTGATGAAAACACCCATAATTAATAATTATAAATAATTATTCTGGAATAAGATAAAAATAAAAATTAGATTATTAAAAAGATAATTCAATTCTAGTAAAAAAAGCGTGGGGTGCAATTTACTATATTTTCATAAAAACTAATTTTGTAAATAGCTATCAATTAAATAATTGTAACATTTGATATCAAGCATTCCACGCTTTTTTACTTTAATTAAATTATTTTGTCAACTTTAATTTTAATTTTAATCCTATTTTAAATTTATTAGTAACATTGGATAATTGGACTTTCTATTACTGTAACAACTTTTTATAATCAATAATTATTTTCTACATTTTAGTTCGGCTTGCTATTAAAGCGTGTTTTTTTAGGTTTTTGAAACTATACCTTATTTTTTAGTCTTAAAACAACATCCAAAAAAAAATCTTAATCAAGAACCTCTATTTTTAGTATAACATCATATATTTGACAATAATTCTATTTTTTCATTCCCTTTCATTTTCAATTTGGGTTTATTTTGATTTTAGGGTTTTTAATGGTTATTTTTTTACAATTTCTTGCAAACTTTTTTATTTAAAATTTATTTGAAGTATTGTTTTTTTGAATATTCCTTTTTTCCAAAATTAAAAATTATTTCACATAGAACTTAAAAGCGGTCCATTGTAATACGTTTGGTTTAATAATTCAAACATTTTTTTAAATGCATGTAGAAAAATGCTATAGCGACATCTATGGTACCATAATTGTACCGTTCTTTTTTTCCATATATTTAAATGGTAAGAATTTTTTATATTAATATAGAAGAATGACATTTACCGTCATTCTGTGAATGGTATATACTTATATTTCAAACTAATCTAGATAACACCAGAATCTTGGACTTCCATTGTCTTTATTTGTTAATTGTTACACAACGTTTCGGTTAGTGATGTATCTCCAACCGTTTTCAAGTGATAACTAAAAACTATTCCTAAAAGCTACGACATACACTATCCCTTGTTCACCAAGCTTGACCGACTTTTCACGGTTCACAACGGCTGCCAGATGTTCGAAATATCGATGCTAGGCTTGCTAAATACATTTTTGTTGTTTAAAATTATTACAGCTTCTTTGAATTTTCTTTTCTTCCAGTGGGTTTCTTTATAAATAGTTTTTGCTTCCGACCATTGTATGCGGTGTTGTTTTGACCAAGCGTGTTCGGCAATCCTGACTTCGACGTTTCACCTCGTTCCGTATGTTTTTTGTGTTCTTTAACTCCTTCAAGTGGTCTCTTGTTTTCCCGATGTATACCTCACCACATTCACAGGGAATTTGGTAGATACAACCTTATTTGAAACATTGTTGTCTGGCCTCGTCTTAGTAAGAATACTTCTTAGAGTAGTTTGGGATTTAAACGCCGTTTTTAAAATTATACTTACTCGCGATTCTGCGAATCTTTTTCCGAATTTCCTTTAATATATGGAATTGTCATAAATATTTGGTCAGTCTGGTCTTGGTTCAAATTAGAGTGTCTTGTCTTATTTTGATATTTTTTTCGATTGTTTCCTTTATTAGCCTCTCACTGTATCCGTTTTGTAAGATCCCTATTTTTTTATCCATTTCCTCTTGCAGTGATTCCCTACTGTTACATAGGGTCACTGCACGATTATATAAAGTACGTATAACCCCCCGTTTGGTTTCGTTAGAGTGGTTAGAATTCTCGTGTAAATATTGTCCAGTGTGGGTAGGCTTTCTGTATACCAAGGTTTGTAAATGTCCATTATATCGTTTAACTAGAACGTCGAGGAAAGGTAGGGCCGAGTTTTGCTCCTTCTCCATTGTGAATTTAATACAAGGTCGGTGGCAATTAAGGTGTTTTAAGAAACCTTCAAGTTCTTCGTCATTACCTGTCCATATAATAAAAGTATCGTCAACATATCTTAACCAAACTTTTGGTTTCATTAGTGCAGTCTTAATTGCATGTTCCTCAAACCATTCCAAAAAGATATTTGTTGGGGGGGAAAATGGGGAACCCATTTGGGGAGAAACTTTTCCTGAAAATAAGAACTACGGAGGAAAATCCCAAAAACTCCATCACTCCATCCAGCGG